>JAJNBT010053246.1:0-10716 GCA_028455955.1 Notopais sp. p TS-2021 | reverse complement strand
GTAAGTGGGGTATACAATGTAAAACAAAATCTGACTTTTCTCAATGTAAAATGCAGATTATTCTGAATTTATCATTCTGCCAATCAAGTATGGTGTGCAGAATTCATTTTATTCTTTCTATAAGCGGTAACTTCCAAGAAATTGTTAAAAATAAATTACCATAATTCATACTTTGTTACTTAGTTTGAGTACTTGGTTTAATCAAAAATACCAAGTACGGTAATCAATTTTGAACTCTTTCTGACATCTCAATATTTATATGTGCGTAACTCCATGAAAAACTTTATATACATATGTATCCGAATCCTGTGGCCCCCATGGGAGATGCGCTCCCTAGGTTGAGAAGCCCTGGTACAGAAAACAGTGACATGTCTGTAAATTTTAAAAACTTAAGTATATACATAGTATATATTAAGTATATATTTTCTCAAATTAAATGAAAAGTATTTTAAACAAAAATTTAACCGGGGAACGTCTATATTTGTGACTGATTTCCCGGGAAATAAGTTGACCATTTTTCCTACGGGATCAATGATGTACAATAAATATACCCTTAATCCCCGTTATATCATAGGCCAAGAGTGTCCGATTTTAATAAAATTTTCATAGATTGGTCAATAATGAAAGAAATTAGACAATCCCCTGATTTCTTTTTACGTAGAAAAAATCGATAAATATTAAAAAATTCCCAAGAATGTAAGGAAAATAAAGAGTACGCATGTTTCAAATTAAAAATCTATTATAATTGTATAAATATGAATTCCCACATTACACTATAAGAATACGGTACTTAAAAGTATTGCTTATATAATAAAATATATTAAGTTTATATAAAAATAGCCTATACTGTATATAAAATATTATAGGTAGGTAACTATTTATAACTTTGCCGAAATAAATAATTTTCTAATCACTTCGTAGTTCTTAAAGAATTAAATCATTACAAATTTCTTATCTTGGCAAATTACGAGAAATGTTGATCAGTTGCTATCAGTTAATTTTCTCCGCGATAATTTGTATAGTAACACGCGCATTTATTACATTAATTATATCTATTAACAACTTGTCAACCAGGGTTCTTAGAATGTAGCTCATATATATATAGATTAGGTAAGACTGGTATAATATAGGCTCTACTCTAACATTTCTTCGCCTGTAAAAATATCACCTAAAAACATAAATTGTTTATAAGAAAAAAGAATAAAAAAATGAAAATTGTTAGCACCGTCATAATTATTACAAATCTCTATAAATATTGTAAGTGGTCTAAAACATTTTTATCTAATATCACATAACTGTTTTATTAGCCACTTTTATATTTAAGTGATATCTTTCTGATAATTTTTATGTAAAGCATTTATATATGTCTATTCGGAAAAATTACAAGAGCACATACATTTTTTTTTTTTTCTAATAAATCTTATTAACTTATAAAACAGGGTATATATATTCTTCCTGCAAATTATCTTAAGAAAAAATAGAATATACAAGAGTAGATGAAATTATAATTGACTAAATGTTTTGAGAGATTTCAAACATAAAAATCTCTAGTCAAATTCATAATTCAATTATTAATACGAATATAAAGTAATTAGGAATAGTTCACATATTTTGTTTTAAGTTGACCCTAAAAAGATATTTTATACATATTTAATGTATATTTGTTTGCATCCAGTCACCTTAAGAGGTTAGACACGATAAACTTTATCATTTAGATGGCATTGCATATATCCGAAAATTAATATTCCTTTATAAATTAGAGGAAATACTTTTGTCTTAATAATATTTGACTAGAAAAACTATTCCTGTCTTTAGAGGAGTCTCGATATCCATCAAATCCTGTCTTTAGAGCAGTCTTGATCTCAATCAATGCTTTTCAAGAAGAGAGAATAGGACTTCGAGGAGGAGATATTTTCTTCATAATATTCTTAAAATCTTCGTCGCTCAGTTGCATATTGGTGATCATGTTTGGTTCCAGAGAATTAGGAGATCCCCGTGGTGTAGGGGGTGAATTTCCACCAGGGCTTCCACAGGTTATGGAAATCCGCCTCCCGTTGGCTGTAGTTGATATTATTGAAGAAGTAGACATTACTGAAGAAGTAGAACCGGTTCGCGACCTATGTCCATTATTAATAGGACTTCTGAAACCAAGTCTTCGTTCGATCCATTTCAACATCGTATAAATAGAATCTGTGTTGGGAAGTCGGTGAGTAGCTGCCGTGCGAATATTCTGAGAGACAGTGATCCTGAATGTGATGGCCATTCCTTTCAGTACCCTAATGGCATCTTCGTCTGTAACATCGTCACCTGCGAAGATAGTTGAGACGCGGTCGCACCAATCGACACCGAATAAGGTCCTTAGGATATGAATGGCTGCTCGGCCCTTGTCCCAAGTGACAGGTGGTTTAGCTTCATAGGCCATTTGTGATTGATGTCTCTTTAAATCAACCTCATGGAAAGCAATTGAAGCTTTCTCTTTTACCAATGCTTGAAGAGCCTTAGGAACTTCTCGATAATGGAATGTGATGACTGAACCCTTATCTTCGAACCAAGCTCCATTGCCACTTATAGCTTTTAACTTTGGTTTGAGAATTTCAAGTTTCTCCAAATAGTTGCTCGGGATGCTGTGGGTAAACATGGTTCCGTCCGGATGAAGAATTTCGAACCCATGATTCCCAGCATAAGTGATACCATTGATTCCAACCATCTGTTGGATGTTGCTCAATGACCGGCCAGAGATGATAGCGATGTTTACATCTGGCATTTGAGCCAATCGTTCCAAGACTCTCTTTGTCTCTGGAGGAATAATTGCCAGATCGGGATGTGGTGCGATTGGGGCAAGAGTTCCATCATAGTCTAGTAATAAAGCTAAACGAGATGATTCGTTAACATAATTTGACAAGTAGTGTCCGAAGTCATACTCAATTGGAGGTTGAAGACGATTAGATTGACAGGTATCATCTTCCAGACATTCGACACTTCTCAAGAAGGATTTCAACCAGAAGTTAACATCATGTTTCTTTTCTCTGTGTCGTAAACCTTTCATTCTTAACTCTCGTTCGTCTTTGGGCATTGTCAGTGCTCTGTGTAAAACTTCAGAAAACTCATTTGTTTCATAAGGGTTCACTACCAAAGCTTCAAGCATTGAACCTGCTGCCCCTGCAAATGGAGATAGAACAAGGACTCCTGGTTCTTTGCTTTGGCATGCAACAAATTCCTTCGCGACAAGATTCATACCGTCTCGCAGTGGGGTAACCACACACACTGACGCATCTCTGTAAAATGCTGCAAGTTGATCTTGAGATATACATCCATAAATGTATCTGATGGGAGACCAGAGCGCAGTTGAAAATCTTCCATTCACACTGCCGATCAGTTGATCCAACTCCTCTTTAAGCTCTTGATACTCCTTCACATCAGTTCTTGATGGAACAGCCACTTGTAAGAATGTTACTTTTTCTGTATGTTCAGGATATTTTTCCAAAAGCCTCTCAAAAGCTCTAATTTTTTTAACCAGACCTTTAGTGTAATCGAGTCTATCTACACCCAGTAATAATTGCTCTTCCGTTCTGTACTTTACAACTGGAGCCTTATCCGCCAGCATTGAAAAACGATCGTAAGGGATACTGATCGGCAGAGGATTAATATAGATTGTTCTCATATTGTGTTCTACTAACATCAGATCTCTATCGACTCTACAACCCAGTCTTCTCTGACAACAGTCAATAAAATTTAGACAATAGTCTTCAACATGAAAACCGATTGAATCGCATCCCAGAATTCCCTGTAGTAGCTCATCATCCCATGGAAAAAGTCTCATTATATCCCAAGAAGGGAATGGGATATGCAAGAAGAAAGCGAGTTTTATCTCAAGACCTTCTTGTTCACAAGCCGCTCTCAGATAGCTAGCAGCTAACATCAAATGGTAATCATGAATCCATACTAAAGGAACCACATCTGGGGAGTTTTTCTTCAGTATTCTAACTGCTTTGATTGCTAAAGCTGCAAATTCTTGGTTCACCCACCGGTATGACTGTAAAAAGAGAACGAAATGGAAGATTATTATTTTTAACACCAAAGTCACCATCAATTATCTTTAATATAATAAATAGACATCAGTTGTTTTTTATTCTGATCTTACCTCCCATTTATCTCCTTGGAAGATCGCTCTATCAGGCATGGAGTGAAACAAGGGCCAAAAACAGGCGTTACAGCATCCATTATAATACTCGTCAAACTTCTGTCTATTGATGTTTACAGGAATTACCTGAAATAAATATATACAATAACATATATAATCTGATTAATGACAGAGAAAATTAATTTGGGTTCTATAATCTTCAGGTGGTACTAATTTGTTTACTGAACAAACTCTATGGGCAATCCACTGTTGTATGGATGTGATTCTTCAAATGGTAGCTCTCAACTATTTATAAAAATTTTCTAAATTAATTTGATTTACCTGTTCACTTTTAAGACCAGCTGTTGGTGATAGATCTTGAGAATCTGCTTCAGGAATGGTGATATCTTCGCCTTCAAAATAGATTCCAGGCCATCCCACCCAAAGACCTTTCGTCTCTACAACGACCGGGGCTACTGCTGTTACTAAACCACCAGCACTGAAACAAAACGATCATTTGAATATACACTGGTACGTATAAGTTAATCTCTATATGTATTTTATCTATAACAATCATACGAGGATCAAGCCAATACAGACTGTTTTTCTTATAAACTTGAGTCAGGAACCTGAGAGTAAGTTTCACTAATCATATTTACTTTGAGCATCCAACAGAACAATAATATACTCAGATTTATTAATCCAATTAATTTTAATTAAAGGGAAGTTGTACATTTATTAATTAATATTGATGAATTTTAGAATAAGGATGCACCTAATTTAAGCATCAGATCGTAACATCAAAAACAATCTATATATAGAGTTTCAGCTCCTATTTTATAACATGGGCAAAATTTTATAGAAGTTAGGAACAATATCAGCATCTTCCAAGTTACCAACAGATAATGATCAAATTTGGTTTTTATTTCATTGAATTTTTTATTTCTTTTTTTCGTTTATAAAAACGAATTTAATATTCTTAAAGTTAAGATTTTAAACTACACTTCGATATCAGGTTTAGATCTATTTCCTTTTGTTTAAGTATAATTGTACTTCCTTAAATATCACTGAATTCCATCGATAGAATGATAAAGTTTTTAAAAAAATTCTTTCCGATTTTTGAAAAAGTTCACAAATATAAAAATTAATTCTTTTGTGGAATTAAACAAGATTCAGTTGATTTTATTCTCGTGAAATATTGTGTAGAAAAGACTAAATGTATTAGAAATATATAAATTCAGAAAATAGAATGATTTAAAAAATATAAATTTTGATGATGGAAGTAGTCAACTATTTTTAAACCTCAAATAAAAAATGATCTAAAAAAATTTATGCTACGACAAAAAAAATAAAGCTGATACTCTTTATATAGATCTTGTTTGATAAAACTTCCTGAATACTACGTTTACAATGATAATTGACGTCTTTGTGAGACTGACAAATTATTATTCGGAGGCAAAAACTAAATATTTGCGTGCGGTGTGAAAACTAACAAGCTAAATAATAGTTTATTGAGCAAATAAATTACAAAGTTTTACACAGCATCAATAATGGTAATGCTAATGGTAATAATGATGACTATTTATTATAGACTAATGTTTTATAAATTTTGTTCGATTCACCTTGAATTCAAAATAATAACAAAAATTACATAATATTCTGTGATATGTGATTAAAAAGCTTGGTATGATTAAAAAAAGTTTGGGAAACACTGATCTTTTGTAATATTCTTTAACATTTTGTGTAATAATTTGTTTCGACCTTTGGGTATTTTAAGAAACTGCATTTTATCGTCAACAGTAAAATCTATCGCTATTAATTGTGTTGCATTGTTTGATAAATAAGTCGCGTCATAATCATCCGTTTGTATATAATGATGGCTTTAAATTTATGAAGGTCATTTTATATGAAGGTGATAATGATAATTCCGAAATAAACAACAAAATTGACCTATTTCACATAAACCTTTAGAGAAAAAATATGACAAAGATAATGAAAGATAGCGAGATATAACCTTAGAAAATGCACCAAGAATGACAGTTTTCTCAACAACTTGATAACAGAAATGACAGAGTTCATCAAACTTATTATTTATTTTAACATTTCTGTGTCAATCAGGTTAAAACTGTCGGTTTTCCTATACGAAAGTGATACAGCTGCAATATTCTATTTGTATTTAACATTACGACCAGTCATTATTGAGGTTGTTCCTCATAATAATTCTGTCTTTATAATATGTAACTTTGGACCCTATGTCACATTTTAATCGAAATTATTCAATATTTTTAATAAGAAAATAATGAATTTCCAAGTAAATTCTAAAATAATCGAAGGAATCTAAATTTAAAAATGCATATTTATGCAATGCAATCGACTGGTGGGAATCCAGACTGTACGTATCTTCTTCCGTACTTAGGATCTTTATTATTCACGCTCGAAAGCACCATTGACTTCATACTTGTATGTAGAAGATAGTGAGTGATAAACGTTCGGTTTCATACATGTCAACAAATGCAGTTTTTAAGGTAGCAGCTTCTTTAAATTTAATTATGCACAACAGAATAATAATATATATATTGTACACTGAAAAAAAATTCTTCATTGAAATAAGGAAGAACTTCATTTAAATAATGAAGAGCTTCGTTAATTTATATACTATATAGGTGTCGGAGCAGAACATTTATTTTCTGCATCGCAGACCTTTTTTTGCAAACTTTCGCTATAGAGAAAAGGTCATAGAATGTTGTTGATATTTAAATGTATAAAGAGAGAAACTATTCTTAAATGAGAAATGCATTATATTAAAACCATTAATCATATAATTAAATATAGATCAAAATATTACAATCAACATAATATATCTCTGAATGAATAGAAAAAATAATTCCTAAAGGTCAAAAAATATTTTTTCTTTTCAAAATATTTTAAAACTTCAATTCCACTTTTTAATATTTAATTATATATATAATTGTTTTATTATTGAGAATTTGATTAAGACAAGGAGTAGACGCAAAAATAGATGCGATTTAATACAGTATCCCTAAAGAGTGAAGCTGGTTTTACTATCTTTGGATATTAGGTTAACGCAACTTTTAAAAATATCTATCAAAATATCAAAATATTTCTATTCATTTCCAAAGAATATTTTTAAATTTTCATAAATTTTTCATTTTGAATAGGTTTTAGAGCTATAAAATTAATCACAGCACAATTTTCCTATAAAAAACAACAACTGCGAATATTCCAATTAATACAAAAGTAAAAAAATAACTATTTATCCTTCACTAACTGCCCTTATATAGAATCTATATGATTAACTATATAACTACAGCCTTAACTTTCAATTTTCTGCATGCACAAAATGCATTAGCAAGCACAGTTAATAATAATCCAATTGTACCTAATATTCAGTTGAAAAAGTCTAGTACAGTTATTAATTATTATGGTTAGGTGTTCTACATTGATATTTTATTAGTATTCCTCGTTTTAAATCTTGTAGCAAATTTTAGGATACTGAATTGGTCTTGTAATATTGCATTCAACAGGTTCTTAAAGAAACAAGTGCAGAAAATGGGTGAGAAATTAGAATCCGATCACTATAACTTTAAATAATTTTACAGAATTCTGAACAACTTTAAGATATTTCTGTAAGTCATTTGAAACTACCTACAAGGATATTATACTGAATTTTATAAAATAAAAACCCATTTCTATACAGGAACTTTAAATAATCTCTATTGGCCTGGGTTTGAATTTTGGCCTTTTGGGATTTTGTTATTATGTACAGTATAGTGTCATTTCGGGATTTTATCCTTTTGGGATTTTGTTATTCTGTTTTTTGTCATTTCAGGATTTTCTACCTTCAGGATATTTGCTCGGGCCATTTATTTAGTGTGGTTTCAAGATGAAGCTAATAAATCAACATGTAAATAAATAATATAAACCACTGATTGTGAAAATAAAAGTATACAGAATTATATTTATATCCATTAAAAGAATAACAATTTCGACTCATTTAATTGGTAGCGCATATTTAAATGGACATTTTTCCACTGACGTAAAACAACAAAAGCATCGAGAGCTGAAGATTAATTGATTAATTGATTAAATGATTATCATCGAATGTCTTTAATAAATGCAGTTAGCAACTTAGCAGCGCCATCTCCATTGCATCCACACTTTACTATATTAATTTATAGGAGATTCAGAGAAAATACATTTTTAGGGATTACAGTTCAGCTTAATTGAAAGATTGTATCAAAATTTGTTCTAATCTTAGTTCAATATTAAGGAATAAAATATTTCTCTTTCGCAAATACATATTTTTGAAGCAAAGATTAATTTCTTTGCAGATCCATTAATTCTTTTAAATGTGATAATTAGGTGTAAACGAATCCTCGCTCTAGACTAGGGGTGGCGAATATGCGACCCGCGGGTCACGAAAGGACCCACACGCACGTTTTAATGACCAACCTCAATGTACAACAAATGGTACCAAAATTGACAAAATTTGTGTTAATTACAAAATAATTAAAAAAAAAGTCAAAATTTCTATCCAAATACAGTTTTGTTTCAATTTTGAAAGAAAATAATTTCTGAATGGCTATATATTTTTGTTTACAAAAAAAACAGCAACAAGTTTGTCATTAAAAATGATAAATAAATATATTTGACCCCATTTATGTTTTTAAAAATTCAAATGTACCAAAAATAATTCGCCGGTCGAACAACCATAGTCCAGACTTTAGAGCGGTCATTTTCAACCAGGATGTCGCATAGAGTTAGTTGTTAGTGGTGACGCGAAAATATAATGAAAAGGTTTAATTTAAAAGACAATCTGTTATATATAGCGATAAATAACACTGGAAATAGGTAGAAATATTACTATAGATAAGAGTTATACGATACATTATCTCAGACATCTCGGTTGTAATAATGATCATTAGGTCATAATGACACGTAGGAAACGATGTCCCTAAGTTCCAGGGAACGCAGTTAATTTCTACGATGTCGTCTATTACCTGATGTGATATTAATATTTTTAGATTATAATTACATTACAGATATTTATATGTTTTTGTTTCAAAATGTAAATTATACGATTGCTTCCCCATAGTTTGTTTAAACTTGCGCGTCAATAAGGTTTTCTGAGAGAATTAAGGAAACTATCCTTGGAAACTGAACTAAAACCTTGTGTAAATCATCCATTCTTTTACAGCTATGTCAAACTAAATATTTCTTACCTTTGCTTACGTACGTAATTGCCTGTTTCATTATTTTTGGCTACTATAAAAGGCAATCTATTAGATACAACAATAATAGGAGATGTAGAATGAATCTTCATGATTTATTTCTTAGAACATGTTCGGGGTTACTGTAGAATAAATGTTAGAACAAGTCCTTGAATACCGAAAACGAACTATTCACTCAACAGATAGCAGACAAATGCGGGATAAAAGTAACCATCACTTTCTTAAATATAAATCACACAAATGTAGATTGCGCAGTTGCAACATAGTGCCATTTAATGCAACATGATGCCAGCATGTAATAAACGTGCCAAATGACTGTAATCACAGTATTTAACGTAAAAATTTAATTTCTAGTTTGTTTAAATTTATAATTACGGCAGGAAACGATGAGGAGGTATATCATTCATTTGATCCAATCTAGTTCATTACAGCATTACATTTATTAATACAGATTAACTTTCGAAAATACGTTTAATTTTAAACATTTTGACCAAAAAAATACAAGTTGTAAATACATTCTGTCCCCATTATCTTGACCCTCAAAATGACCTATTATTAACATATGCCATAATAGATGACCTAAATTTCAGCCCAGTAGACAATCAATTCATTTATTTATGACCAAAAAAAGTTATTGCTGATTAGTACTAAACGAACATACAGAAGTATTAGAATTCAGGAGACTGATTTATCTTCAGTTTGGGATTTTTCAATAATATAAATCCATCTTTTGAATATCTATAAAACTTGTAGTAGGGAGGGGGCATAGCTCCCCACAATTGGTCAATTAAGATTTTAGATTAGATATTGATAAAATATAAAAATTGTTGATATCTGAACATTGAATATATATATAATTAATAGATGATATTTAATTTATTATAAATAATTATATTCATTACGAATTTTTAATCAAACAATCAAATCGATGAAGATTCCTGTAACAAGATAGAAAATAATATTTCCTTCGATTTATGTCTCTAAGACAGACAGACAGACAGACAGATATTACTATTAATTATTTGTATCTTTATTTAGTTGACCTTAGTTAGTATTAGTTTCTGGCACTCAAATATACCACCCACATGCCCACATTAGAAAGAATAATTCTTTCAATTGAATAAATTTGAAATCTCTTATTGACATGACTGAAAATAATCAAATTTTTAATCAAAATCATTGAATACACAATGATAGAAGACGAGTTCCTACAAAAAAGTCTTTTGCTTGAAGTTCAGTTATTCCATATCACTATTTATATACACTGAATTATCAATCTATATATATAATAGCGTAAGTCGTCCGTCCGTCCGTCCCACTTTAGAAAACGACGATAGAAAACGG
>JAJNBT010053214.1:0-10635 GCA_028455955.1 Notopais sp. p TS-2021 | reverse complement strand
CAACTAAGTTCATTTAAAATCTATAATCTCTAATTGCGATAAAAATAACTGTTCATCTTGACCAGTTATGGCAGTTACTGTGGCCAATGAACTTAATACATTTCTATTTTTTGGCAACAATAAAATAATAATGAAGAAATTATTTATTTTTCGACAGCATGAAAGTGGAAAGTGGCCTTCAGTCACCGTAGATTTATCACCCAGAATTATCATCGTCAGTGACTGTGGATTCAAAATAGCCTTCAGTAATCGTAATAATAAACTAAATACCATTTTATTACTTAACAATTATAATTTTATAAGAAAAAAACCCTTTTTAAACTTTTTAAATCGATGGAAATAATCCGATAAATTATTTTCATACTAAGACTTCCTACAAGAAAACATTGCTATTACATGATGTATGTAGTAAAAACGCCTAATTTTCACACGATTAGCGCATTTATATCGACTATTTGGTGCAGAAAATGAACAGAAATGCTCTGACCGCTACACTTTTTATTCAATTCCAAACAAAAGTCTCGGTAGCAACGAACTCTTTTTAACTGTTTTTCTGTTTCAAACAGAAATGGGGCGAACTACTGTTGCGAGACTCAATTTCCCATCAAAAGCAGCTTTCTGTTAGTGTTTTTATTTTGTCCATTTGCAAATGCCGAGGCACTAAACAAAAGCTTCGGACTTGGATCATTTGCAATGAAATACACGGTCGAATCGCTGCCACTTCTTTTCTTCGTGATAATAAATAGTGTTATTTTAATACCTATTTCTCATTCGGTAACTCTTTTATTAAGTAGATTATTAATTAATAAACGATATTTAATTAATTATATTAAACTCAAAAAAATATATCCGTACAACATTAACAACTAAAAAAGATTACAAAGACCTTATTAAATTGCTTAATATCTGGAGGACATAAATGTAAGCCGTCGCCTGAATGCCAACTGGTGTCATGTTAGTCTGCATTATGCATGGGACGACCATGATCTTGAATCTCACCAGTTGTCGGCAGTGAACTTGAATTCCTCTAGCGAGCGAATTCCTCCTTTCGAAATTGATTCATAGCTCAGTTGGAAACAATATCTCGTTACGATATTTACTTAATCGAACACATTTTTCGTTTGAGTTAAGCTGTCTAAAAATAAACATTGTTGTTTATCGTAACAATTAAGAGTTAGATTATCGTATGTCTTTAATTATGGTCTTCCATCAAATGCGGAAGTATATTAATTACAATTACAATTAATTACAATTAATTAATTACAATTTTTCTTAAAATAAACATAAATTGTAAGGAATTTAATTATTACAAAATCTTAAGTTTCCAATAATTATTTCTGTAAATTTGAATAAAAGATTTAATTAGTGTTTAATTAAATGGAGAGAGAATCCGAATTAGTTGAAAAAGTGTACATTTTATGACGATATTCGACTAATTTCTAAACATAATTGTATCATAAAACGATCGATATTTGGGTTTTGAGGGCATCTTGTGTACGAGGTCTTTCGAATTGATTTAGTCCTCCCAATTGATAATTTCAAGTTGGATTTTGCGGTTAAAACCTGAATTGAAATTAATTGAACTGATTCGCTGCTGACGAAGACTCTCAGCAATAATCTGCGTGTAGGGAATTACGAAGTGATATTTCCAACTCAATTTTCAACGGAAATGGGAAAGAGAGGCAATGACCTTAAAAAGAGGAACGCGCTCTCTTTTCGAATATCGTGACATCTTCCGAAGAGATCATCAAGATATACCGTTCAAGTGCAATGGCAGCGGTTCGAGCCCGCCTCAGGGTCATTCTCGTTCGCCCTCTAGGCCCCAGTCTACACAATCGGCTTCCCGCTTTATAAATAATTGGGATCCTGTTAAGAGAATCCATTTCTCATTTATTGACACCTTTCTATCAAATTGTGAAACATTCCTTCGTGTCTTTCTACGTAACTGATAATAACGGTATCATAAAATTGATTCTTCGGACGGCGCCATTGAGCAACAGGAAACATAATTGTATCTGAGAACTTGAGATACCTGTGCACTAGATTACTGTTAATGGTTGCTCTCTATATGCGACAGAAGGTTAAAAGGGTAACCAACTCCTTTACAAGGTTTCTAAGGCCATGGCAAACAGGTGACTGAACTGGAACAAATTCATCAAATTAAGCTGTTACCAATAATAACTGTTTCGATTGACAATTTATTTCATAAGGAACCGTTCGATTTATATCAAATGTAATCATGGAAACTCTAAATCTTCTCACAGTCTCTCTAAATAACTGGACTCGTTTCACGAGATTCTCAAGCTCCTACAGGGATTGCCTCGGGGTAGCGTATTTGGGCCGTTGCTCTGCACTCTTTTAAACACCAAGGACATTAAATCAATGTAATAATGAAATTAACTGTTCCAATTATTAGCATCTAAAATTGCATCAAATTGATAATTTCAATTATGTAAGTAATACACAGAAATAAATCAGACGTAATTGTTAACCGCGACAAATATTGTAATATAAAACAATAGTTGTTTATTTTGCTGCAGTGGTACTCGAACTGTTACATCTGAACTGGGAATGAAAGCTATTACAGATAACAATTTATATTCAACTTTTCATATTGTCAACGACATCAGAAAAAAGACAATCAATTTATGTAATTATTTTAGTATTCTCGAAAAAAAAAGACTCTTGTAATATATCTTTAATTGGGCAAGCTTAATTAAGCATGCTATAACGAGATATTTCTTTACCCATTTCTCCTATGAAGCTTTTCAATGCATCTAAAAGATTATATCTTTAATTAAATAGATTATTTTATACTTTCACAGTTATTATTAAAGTTTTAAACATTACTTTACTCTACTCTATATACTGTATAAATATCCGAATATTCTTATTTATAAATTACTGATATCTTTCATCATTTAATTTATATAATATAAATATAAATTATTTAATTTAAATTAGATTTTTATTTTAAAAAAATGCATTAAAT
Organism: Notopais sp. p TS-2021; assembly: GCA_028455955.1. Classification (NCBI taxonomy): domain Eukaryota; kingdom Metazoa; phylum Arthropoda; class Malacostraca; order Isopoda; family Munnopsidae; genus Notopais; species Notopais sp. p TS-2021. The sequence continues at coordinate 7,643 of JAJNBT010053214.1, read as the reverse complement.
AAAATTGATTAAAGATATATAAATCATCGAATCAATAATGATGATGACCACTATGATGATATATTTAATATCCGTTCTATGATTGGTTGATAATAAGTTTAATTGACAAATAGGGATTCCCCAACGAATCTTTTGATCCACTGATTAAATAATTTCTTGAAAATGTCAATCATCACCATCATCAAATTGTTGAAGCATAAATATTAAAACAATTAAGAGGTCATTCTTAAGAATGAGGAACTTCTTGGCGCTTCTTCATGAAGCAATTTTGATCGTGCTGCGACCTTGGCCGTCACAATCCCTGGACTTCTTCATTTAATTTCCAGCTTATATATAAATCTACCGCGGAAAATATTCATCATCAGGTATTCATCATTAGTCAGAGGCTGCAAATAGATCTCACAACACTCGCTGATGAAGGCAATATTTAGAATTTATGTAATACAATAATCATCATGATGATAAAACGAGTCTCAAGCAAGGCCGGTCGTGAGCATCGATGCTTTCCTCTCATATTTACGACCAGAGATGGCGATGACTGCATATCATCTACTGAGGAACTATGCTAAACTACTATTATAGATCGAGGAACTCTATGTAAATCACCATCAATAAAAACTATAATAGAGGCGTATAAAAACCTACTCTCGTTACAATAAGGAAGAGGTGAATTTAGTAAGTAATTAAAGAGTTTTTCTACTCGACATTGTAAATGGTAGCTTTTATATGTAATTATTTCATTCGACGTCTTGAGAATGAACAATGCCGAACGATTTAAGACCGAGTCATCCTCATGGGATTACTATCGTCACGTTATCAGGATCTGCAAATATACACGATGGCACCAACCTCTTGAACAAATAAATCGTTAACAAATCGCATAATCTTTATTACTGCATCAAACTACAGTGATTCACGTAAGTGCATTATCAAAGATTCAATATGCAAGATTCAATATTCAAAACAAGGTTTTGAATATTTTTATATGCGAGTTTTGATTGAAATAGTTGGTAAGATCAAACTAATCTCCATTTTACCATGAATGCACAAATTGTACGCCAAATAAATTGTATTATGAATGCAATTGTTGTACGCGGTTTCCTTGGGTCAAATCTGTGGGACACCTGTAGGGATATCGAAGGGACACTGGGAAGGATACCAAGTTTCGTGATATTGCGAATTATTTATCAGTTGACCTTGAAGATGCACCCCATGGTCCTCGACCTTCACCCCCAATAAATGAAGCCCCTTATATTTATCCTTTCCCCTGCAAAGGCCTAACCTGGGGTGATGGATAGGGTGGGGGGTTGGTCACGTTTTAAATCTGTCCGGGGATTCGATATATAATGAATTGAGACCTTATTGACATTGATGAACAATTAACGAAGAATTCTTCAATACAATTATAAATGGTTCTTTATTAAATCTAATCAGCTGCTTAAGACAATAAAGAGATTATATCTTTTAATAATTAAGGACATTGATATCGAAATAATGAAGAACTCAAATCGAAATATTGAAGAACTGAAATCGAAATAATGAAGATTTAAAGAACGCGTGCGGTTAATTTTGTGTGAAAATAAGTTATATCTTGGGACTTCTTGTTCAATCTACCGGAAACCAATCAATATTTTAGTTTTTATTTTATACTGAATTATTATTGGTTTAAATGTTGCGTTCGTGGTCATTCGTTTCCTCTCGAGTCTGATTGCAATTTCCCCTTTTTGGTGCAATTACGGTTGCATGAAGATCATGCGCGACTGCAACAACAAATAATAATTCGAGCAAAAAGTTTAATTATTAAATGGTTCACGAAAGCGTGCGATGAAAAGTGACTTAAATAATAATTTTTTCTCCACTTCAACTCTATTACCTACAAATAAAGAAATTCCGTGAGTTTCTAGTTGCCTATTTTGTATCTCTCGATATAACTGTTGGATGTTACTATCTTATTCACAAATTTATACAACTTCCTGTTTTCATATGTGCAAAAAAAAGACAGGAATGTTCATACGATAACAAGTATTTACATTAAAGATTTAGCTCTAAAATGTGGGTGTGGGGTGGTCACACTCGCAGAAGCGCTATTTGATTGTGCCTTAAAAAATCCTAGACGTAGGTCATTCGTAATTGCATAAACGTCCTTCAATTTATTTGACCGAAAATCCTGTATTATCATTAGCATAATAATAAGGAATATTTAATTAAACTAAGCGTAAATATACTCGCTAGAATGAGGTAAAATTAAAATATTCAATTTTTGAAAAGAGTTGAAATGCGAAGAAACAGAATTATACGAACTGATTTATTCTGATGTTGTGTGCAAAAAAAGGCTTCGAAACATCATTAAAGTGATGAATTATACGAATGTAGTTATTTCTTTAGGCGTCGGGCCATTAAAAGTGAATTGCGATCGCTTTCAAGACGCATTTTGCGTGAATCAAATACGAAATAAGTCAATTCTCAAAAATAGACAATAATAGACAATAATAGACAATAATAGACAATAATAGACAAAATGCCAATTTTGGTCAATCCTTTGTCCAGAAATTTTTAATACAAGAAAAATGAAATGAAAATTGTTGCATCAATTTGCTGTTTAACATTGATGCAAATGTGAGAATAAATTAAAACTAGTTTAGGTTGATTGAGTTTTGACCTATTTCTGATATCGACTTCGACGACCAGATGCGTTTTTTTTGTTCCGCTGGAAAAGGAGGTTTTTATGTAACGTTATTTTGCGGTTTTGTCAAATATCAAAATGATGAGCTGGCGCATTTTTTTATTTTTTTGACCAGACAATATTATTTAAATTATTGCAAAATTTATATTTTCTCTAAATATTCTTTTACCGTTCAATTGTTGCTATTTTTAAAACGTAATTGTTAGGTTAGGTTAGGTAAGGTTACCAAAACATAGGTTAGGTTAGGTAAGGTTACTAAAACAGGTTAGGTTAGGTTAGGTTAGGTTACTAAATTATAATACCAAATGGTAAATATAAATACCGGTACGGAAAGATAAATTGAAATTACTAACCGCCAATTGAATATTATTGCTATATTCACCTATATGTGACGTCACGAGAGAGTATAGCCTAGATACTGGTTTTAAGTTGGCCCACATGCGTTTGCCTCCAGTAGTTTTTTTGGCAAATTCAGAAGGCAAAAAGGCAAATTAACTTTCTTATAATTACCAGTCAAAACGAACGTCAATTCTGCAATTAATTCACTTTTATGCACAAATAAAACCGATCGAGCTTCACAATTTTCAAGCAGAAACAAAAAATTAAAGTTTTCATTTTATATCAATCGGTTTAAATCGGTTTAAATCGGTTTATATATTTAGCAACTTTCCCAACCTGGTTTCGAAGCGCCCCCCCTGACCCCCTCTTTACTTTAATACCTACATTATTTAAATTATCGATAAGAATAATTATATATTTTTATCAACATTCATTTAAATATAATATAAAAATAATCTTGTTTAGTTTTTTTAATGTTTTAATTGCCTGAAGGTACTGAGAGGGTCATAAAGATAAAACCAAGAATGCATCAAGTTCATTTTAAACCAGAATATTTGGATCCAAGATCGGAATAAATTTATTTTAAAACATAGATTCTTCGTTCAAATTTTGAAATTATTTAATAAAATCGTGAAATTAAGTTTGGTATTTTTATTAAATTTCAGTTCTGATTTTTTACAGTTTTAGAAAATTATTATTTTTTTATCCTAAATTCGAGTGGTATCGATTATACAATATGTCAGAATCGATGCCAATATTTTCCTTATTGAAGAAAACTCTCGATTGCTTTTCTGTGGTTGTCCGAAAGTTATTTATGGATGCAGGTTGATTTATTACCAGTCAATGGAGGTCCTACTCGAAGTTTATAAGTATGAGTGCCGCCCTCGAGTTTGTTTACTTATTGGGTGAGCTACTCCTAGAGAAATCCAGAGGCGATTGTGGTTTCATCTCTCAATTGATTGTAATTCGATCCGTAGAAGTTCTTTTGATATAAAAATATGTCGGCTCGCATGACCTTGAGGTCTCGAAAGCATCGTCATGCAATTTGACGAGCTTTTTGAGTTGAAAAATGAGTTGCTATTTCTGTGTTCTCCGTTTCATCATTCTTTAGAGCTCAAGCAGAGCTCCTCATTCACGAGAGAAGCGCAATGACAGTGCTCTTAATTACATATAAGAGTCCTCGTTGATCGCGGGATATCCTCGATCCAAAGATAAATCTTCAAATAATTAATACTAGAAAAGTTTTTGTCATCATTAAATCAGTAAAAGAATCCGTAGCTACGGCGGTCATTCGACGGTAAAAAAATGTCATCACCGCAAGAAATGGAGACATCCTAAGGTAATTAATTGAAATAATCCCGAGTTTTATCAGTGTCATTTAATTTTAATGTCAGAATTTGAGGCCGTCAGGAATTTCTAGGAGACTAAATCCATTTTGGATTCCCCCTTAACAAATGACAACCTCGGGATTTTTTTAGTGAAATTTATCCCGAGAAATTGAAAATAAATTATATTCTATTGATTGTTTTGAAAAAAGTAAAAAACCCGAAATGTTTATCGATTTCAAATATGTAAATGCCCCCGCGGCCATTTGTGTCAATAAAGAACATTCGTATCAATAAAGAACATTTTTGTATCAATAAAGAACCCGCCGATGTACTATGATCGACTACTTGAACTAACTATTCTCATTCACACGACTATTGACGAACGAATCAAAAGGAAAGTTGTCGATAAAAAAGATTCTTGTGGATAAGTCAACGAACGATGGGGGTTGAAGATCGGTCTGTAGTCGCATTTAGATGGGGGTGCAATTACAAGTCGTATAATTATACAAGACTGGTCCAGTAATAAAATCCCTGCGATCGTTTCCAGTACAATAATATGACGCTGCATCTTCGTAGTCGTCACATCAAATTTATGGGGAATATTTTCTATACTCGTTAAATTTATCAACATCCAATCACCGATTGGCTTTCCAGAGAAAATTAATTTATCTACCAATAGGCAACGAGAATCGTTGTATAGAAAATGCCCCCGATTTTTCTATTTTTCGAGTTATTTAACGTACGTTCTAGATCCCGAAGAAAACTGCAGGTAAATTGGAGGTGTTCCATATTTGCTTGACCTAAAAGAGCGTCTTGAGAGTTCGTGCGTCCATGCAGTCATTTCGATGCATCGGGCTCATTACTGAGGATTATAAACGATCAGCCAAAGCCCTCTAGATATATAACGTAGACTCGTCATTAAAGGTTTTACTCAAAATATCGCAGTTGGCGCCCGATATAGATAATCGTAAACAAGTTATTGGTTCGTTTAACGTCGACTATTTGGCAAAAACCAATCAACGAAGCCGCTTTCTTATAAGTGGTATATATTTCTCTAGCCTGAGCAGGTATCTCTAAAAATGAAATAAAGAGGATGCATTCGTACATAAATCAATTTCAAGTCAAAGTGCAAAACTCCTTTTAATTTTTACTCGCTTGCAACAACGTGTTTCGGAAGCCAGTTTGATGCAACTCGTAGGGCAAGATCCTAGAATCACTGCAACAACGAAACCTCAAAGAACGATTTATAGAATCATAAGGGATTATTTCCAACGTCTGCCTCTACTATTAGGAATGCAACAACTGCCATTTTAATTCTTGAGATTGCAGGCGATGCAACAGGTTAAAGAGCATTTAATTGCAATGGGAATCGATCTTGGTATAATAGATGTAAAGTCTAAACCATAACCAATGTGCCAACTGATAATAAAAAGGTCGTTCGATAAAGCTCATCGGCTGGGGCGTATCTTCACATTTGGCGATCTCACTCTTAAATTGTGAAGCACCCCAAACCTCATACCCATAATACAAGTTTTAATATATACAAAATGACTTCATTTCAAATTAATAAATTTAAAACCTCTAATGAAATGTAAAAAATCTTTTAAAAAATTATTCTAGGCTATCCGCCCCCCTAATTATTTTACTCCAAGTGCCCCCAAAATTGTGTAGCCTAAAATATCCCCTAAACTGACTTTACATTAAAACGTGACTGTGGTTGTATGGAGATAAGATATCGCGTCGTAATTAATTCTTTAAATCAAACAAGGTCAAATGTAAGATCGTCTTATTTCATATTATGTAAAACGAAAATCCTCATAAACGTGAAGATTGTTATTTCAAAGTTAATAAATATTGATGGTATTCCTAAAAATAAAATCCACGTCATTAATTTAATGTAAGAAATCTGACTTGATTTATAATTTATAATACTGAGTTTGTTTGAATAATTAAATTTAATAGGAACCAAATAATGCGATAGATTAGTGAGAATTAAAAGTATGGATGCGTGAACATCTTCCTTACCAGAGATAAAAAAATCTAAAGATAATTTTAAAGATGATGCTACAATGGTTGACTATTAGTTATTGGGGGGAACACAAGATCAAGGCCTTCGCATGACCCTTCACGGAATAAACTTAAGCTATGACATCATCTTCAGAATATTTTTTTTATTTCGGCCGCTTCTACAATTTTGCTAAAATCCATTGATTCTTCGAGTTATTACTTCAACTTTGTTATAAAGCCAGTTCTAAAAACAGGCAATCTTAGATCCAGGTTAGGAAACTGTTGTAATTTTTGTATATCATTATTATTAAAAATGTAAATATGGGAATCGTATTTTCTATTAATATTTTTTGTGTGGTCTTCATTGACTGCAGAATGGTCTCGGTAAGTATTTTCCGGGTTGGTTTTTTCATTTATGAAAAACTAATTATTCACATTAGAGGTGAAGACGGGTCAATATTATTTTATTTCAATTTATCCACTGATTTTTAAGTGATTGCAGCCGTCACGTTATACGCATGTATATAATTTTAATAGCCAAGAGTTGAATATAATTTTGACCTTTTTTTCAAAAAAGATGCAATCGGTGTTCTAAGAAATATCAACCAATGACTCAAAACAAAATGTGCCCATAAATAATTAGCAATAATAAGTTCGTCAAGTATTAAAAACAGAATTAATCGATAGTAAATCTTTGTTAAAATGACAACCAACCGAAAATAAAACCCTATTTTATATCTAAAAGCGACGAACAGACAAATAAATTATCAAATCTATGACTTGTTTTCCTTATACTAGAATTGTTTGAAATATATCATTTTTAAAACAAAATTTACATTTTTTCTACGACGAATCGGCACTTTTGGTGGGTTTTTAATGAACCACCTGGCAATTCTATTTATAACCAGCTGGCGATTGACCGGATTGTACAATTGTAAAACATTATTTTCTATTTTTTCGTTAATTTCCCGTAAAAAACGTAAGAAGACAATGTGAAAAATTGATTCGAAAGTAAATTCTATTGAGCAAATTACACCACCGAATAAATAAAATGTAAGAATTGCAAATCAAAATATCTACACAAACTTGTTTTTCTTACTCACGACTTTGACAGTGAACTTGGATATTGTTTCGTGAACTTGGATATTGTTTCGTGAACTCGGATATTCTTTTGTTTATCCGTTGATGCAAATTTCTTTTAAAATTCATATCTTCGCATCAATTTTACGGATTTTTATATTTTATTTAATTTAGAATATTAAATATCGGTATTTTTGTATAAAAAT
>JAJNBT010053117.1:0-10642 GCA_028455955.1 Notopais sp. p TS-2021 | reverse complement strand
ATAGCAAATTGAATTCAATGTAACTTATTTACCTGACCGTCCGAATTCACCTCGTTTTACGGTACTGTTTAAAGGAGGATATAAAAATGACAACTGGTCAAAACTGCAACACAAGAACAGCAGAATGGTGACCCACCATGCAATTGAATGAGCAATTGTGGCAGCCTTTCTATCAGTATGAAATTAAGTATTAATCTTTTTAATTCATGTTTTTCAGTATCTAATTTTGCTCTATATTATATAATTATCTAGTTTCCTTATTGAATGAAAGAAAGAAAATAGAAATATTGAAATCTTAATACATTTTGTTAAAATTAGCGAATGATTGATTATACAAGGTAAAATGGATTTTTCTTCAAAGTTTTTTAAATTTAATTTTTTTGAAATTGAAATTACTATATATATATATATTCGTCAATGATATTTTATTTGATGTCTGGGAATTATTTTCATTTTTGGATACTTTCTTACTTTCGCAATGCATAAATTTAGATATAAAATAATAAGAAGAAAATAAAGTTTACAGAATCTAAATATCCCTGCATCAGGAACTTTATATCAAAGAGAACAAACCCCGCATCAAGCTGAAAGATCAAGGGTATTTACCCGAATGTTTCTGTATTTTCAATAAGTATTTATTTAGCATATTGTAAAAAATACATTGTATGCACGAGAAGCTTGAAAATGGCATATTGGAAATTGTAATACCGCAACAAATATTTTTGAATAAAACTTTCTTTTTAAAATCTTTAAGTTTTCTATGAGAAATAAAATATCTCTAAAAAAAATAAAAATAAAAATATAGTGTTCAACTAAACTAGACTTTAAAAAATGTACTTCTTTTCTTTGCTAATTTTAATTTTCATCTATTATTTAAGCGTCATTCAGTTATAAATTTTTTCTATTCATTTATTTATAGTTAAGAAAAGTTATATTTTGTGTTGCTAGATAAGAAAGATCACTTCTATCCTCTTCTAAAGTTACGTATATGACAGACTGGTTGGGTGCGTATACAGCGATTTTGAATATTGGGGGGCAAAATCCGGATTCAGACGGAAATCCTGGATTTACTTCATACTCTAAATTTGAAATTAAAAGATTTATGAATGCAATAAATCTTGCTTCACATTTGTTTTATTGTCCATTGCCTTTGTTCTTTTAATAAAGAAGACACATTTGTCGCACTTGTCGGGAGAGGAAGCAGTTGTTTAGGGACAGTTTTTCGCGGGACAATTTTACAGTATCATTATTACCGCTTAGTTCTTCAATTCGCTAATATTATCATAAATATCATTACAATAATCTACTATCAATGTAATTCAAATTTTAAAGAAATTGCGATAGTATGAATTGAATTATTATAAATAATAAATTCAGCCATTCTCTCAAATACTCTTTTTCCCCGTGGAATATAAATATTTTCTGTTTATCTTTGAATCCATGAGTTATATCTCTCGATTTATACTTATTTTCGGTCTAAGTCACAAGTATATTTCTCCCATGAACATATGAATAAGTGTATTCCAGTTTAGAATGCCTTATATATATATATATATGTTTTATTCTTTATAGTCAAGAATAAGTTAAAAATATTCTACATTGAAAGAGAACTTCTATATCTCATGTTTGGATTGTTAGGTACGTCCGATATATACACGATTTGTATTTGATATTTTATCTAATATATAAATAATATTTATAAATTAAATTATGTTCATTAAATTGAATTATTTATATTAGATAAATGGTAAATATAACAAATAAAATTATACCTTGCTGTATTTTTATTAAATTTATATAGTGGCAAAGTTTCAGTGGATCAATTGAATAATTTAGCTATCGGGATCTTTAGGAGGACCATTCTACATATGATAGTCGGTTATGATAACTGTGCTTCATTATAAATAAGAAAGTTTTAAACAATTTATTTTAACTAAATACATTAGAATAAAAAAGAGAATCAAATACTTATAATGTACTATATATACATAAATTATAAATATTAATGTAAATAATGGTATTTATAACGAGTAGTTACTTTTGAAACCATTTTTAAGGATTTATTTATTGTTATTGTTATAAATTTACATATACTGTAATGTCAATTAATAGTACATGAGTCAACTATACGAATACTATACATTATAAAATATAGCACGGTAGGTACTAGGTACATGTGTCGTATGTGCTATTGCAAAAGTTAGTAAAGTACCTGAGAATATGCTATATTTAGTACATAATGATATAAGAATATAACAGGAGTAGCTACATCTAAATACAAACAAGCAATATAAATTAATTGATATAAATATGCTAGTTGTAACAGGCGCACTGATAAGTACAATGTACAATGTATCTAAAATATTAGATATTTTTTTATGACATAATATTTATAAAATTAAATTAAATAACACTAAAAATAAATAAAATATTCATACAACTAATTAGATTACGTCCAACCCTGTCAAAAAGTTTCAAATTATTAATTGAGGAGTCGATATTTGATATAATAAATTAATGAATCACTACAAGTTCAATATTTCTTTCTGCGTCTTTAGATACATACCAAAATGAACCTTATAAACAATATACAGAAGGGTTTAAAATGGTTTCATATGGAACCGCATGATTTGTGCTAAAGGTTTTTATAACTAACAATCTTGGTTTTCAGTCTTCATCTTACTTTATTGTAGTTTAATTATCACTAATATTGTTTAATCGTTTACTGATAACAAATGTTTGAGAGAATAACATTTGGCATATATTCGTGTGTTCTATAAAACTGGTCTGGATCGGAATAAGAATAGTTTTATTTAAGATATCGACTGTGATTGGTGTTCATTAGTAGTTGAAGTTTTTCTATTGGTGGTTAACAATCTTTTTGAAAAGTCTATTCTGATCCAGAATGGTTTATCGTGGACACGAAAATATGCTTATATTGTTTAAGATTGAATATAAATAGCATTATTGTTGGGCGGAGAGAGCATTTTCTTATATAAGAATACGTTTGGAAGTTTCGTACAGCGGTAGTACTTTAAGTTTAAGAAAACTTGTAATGGTAATTAGAAATTCTATTTATATTTTAACAAAAGCTATTTATATGTGTACAAATTTATATACCCAGGAATTAAATGAATCTATTACATTTCAAATATTTTAAATATCGTTGTATACGACTAATAAGGATAAAATATTTTCAAATACAACAATTGTCACAAAGAACAATGATGCGAATAATGTGTATGTATATTACTGTATTGTATTCTTCATAAAGGAAAAAAAAGAGACCTTCAATCAATTCCAAGGAAGGACATAGGATTCGTTTGTACTTTGCTACATTTTTTAAATAGATTTTATTTTCATTTTTATTCAAGTACAGTATATTAACTTGCTGGAACGTGTAATATCTTTTAGAAAATTACAGAAATTACCAAAAAGCTAACTAGGAAATAATCTCCATTAATATTATTTTACTTATTATAAAGTATTGTTCATATGTTTATAAGTTAATGTTTGGTCAAAATCGTTCATTAATCTAAATATTTCATTGTTGTTGAAGAGAAATTCGAATCATCCCTAGAAATTAAGTAGATTCTTATATAATTGTTGGACATTCGTTAAGAAGAAGGCACTCACAACTACTCTACAATAATGGGAGAAAAGGAGACTAAAATACGGATTAAAGTAACAAATTATAAAAAATTGTGTGTGAAGTGATAGAGCATCGTTTGTGTTAATTTCATGGTAAGTATTCTACGGAATTATTGTTAATTCAACAAAATTTAATACTTGATTTCTAAAATATAGACGACAGGTATTTGAAAGGAACGTGCCATATTTGGCGTAAAACAGATTTCTTTAATTAACTTCCTTCATTAGGGTTACAAGTGTTGACCCCTCTATTGTGACACCAACTGGGTACGGGTACTACGGTAGAGAGGTACGACTCCGCGTATACAAACTTTCTTTGTTTTGTATACCTAAAGAGTGATTAATGGCTCATTGTTTAAGAAAATTCAAGCGCATTAAAAAATAATTAACATGAGTTAATTGCAGTGATAACAACATTAATTCAGATATTAAGAGCCCATTTACAAAAACTCCAATTGCCAAACTTATTAATAATGCATTAAATTATTCCGTTCACCAACCCAGTCAAGTAGAAACAAAATTAGAAAAGGTCGCGCGACATTACTCATTAAACCCTAAAAAATACGATTGTAAATGAAATAAACACAATGTTTAATTATTTTTCACAGATTATTTCTTATGTCTCAAACCAAATTGACAAGTACAAACAGTTTGTTGACAAATTTAAAGTATTTGAGGTTCTTCTCTATGAATTCCAAAAGAGAATTTAGTCCTTGAACAATGAACAACAAGCTAGACAAACGGATAAGTCCTTGAAACTCCTCCCTATAAAACCCTCGGCCATGAAGAAAAAATAAAATCTTCGAAAAAAATTTTGTACCAAAAATTAATCACATTGAAGTTGAAAATTTTGAAATGTAAAATTTTGTATAAAAATGAAAGCGTGACTTTATTCACGATTCAAAAGAGCCTTAATTCCAATATCACATTACTGTAACTATTGCAAGCTTTTAACATCACTTATTCGAAGAGTAAAAAATGAATAAATATCAGTGTAATTTTCGTACCAATGTGGTAATCAAAAATAAAATATTTAAGCATCATAAACTCTCCAAAAAATAAATCTAAAGTTGACGGTGAAAACATAACCTAACCTAACAGTCATAAAAAATAATATATCTGAAGCACAATAAAATTATATCATGAATATCCCGTGGAATCATAATTCATTAATAAACGCAATTAACTTCTTCAAAAACAAAAAATGTTGCACAAATAAGATTCCAATTTATATCCTCAAATCAATAATACACATTTGCAGCAGCGCCATTGTCTCAACTTCTGAATAATTGCATAATGAGGGCAGTGAGGGCACCTATCCCACTATTCTAAAAAAGGCAAGAATAATACCAGTATTTAATAAAGGGAAAAAATCAGTGACTAACTTTCGTACTTTCAAACATCAACAAATTGCTTGTAACAGTTATGCATTCCGGAATGACTTGCTTTATCGTAAAATTCAATTTAATTAGTACTTTAACCAATAAACAATATTTGCTTGCAATATTTCTTGATCTTACCAAAAGGCATTTATTTGCTTGTATACATCACTCCATTGTTTTGGATAGACTAGAGAGATACGGATTCAATTATGAAATCTTATTAGCAATATAGGACCCAAAAAGTGGACATTGAAACACCATCTGGTGAACTTGAAATGTAACATGGTGTGCCTCAGTGTTCAGTTTTATGTCCACTTCTTTTCAATATGTATATCAATGATATGAACTCAGTCAAAGCTGACCTCTTTAAACTTCTCGTTGCTAATAAGAAATGAGAAATAATTTATTGACAAAAAATTGTTACAATACACTATCAGTTTTTTATAGTTGTTATAATCATCTTAAACCTATCTAAGTATACAACATAATAATGCCAAGCCTATTGGGAGTAACAAGGACTCATCAGGTAAGTAAATTTGCATAATTTACACATTTTAATCAACAAGTCAATATAAGTTCAGTAAATATATACATTTTTTAATTGTTTCGAATTAGGTACTGTTTTTAAATGTATATCTAATTCATTCCATGTGCAAATTCCCCTATATAAAAAGTTCTGCTTAACTGCTCTGTCTAATGGAAATAGTGATAGATAATCATTGGGAATTTATTAGATTGTACACCTGTTCTCGCATGCTCTCCTCTAGTACTCCAAGAAAGAATTAAGCATGATTCTCATGCACTATTTTATAGATATATACCCATACATTTACTTTATACAAATCTGCAAAGGTCAAAATATTCGTTCTTTTATAAATATGTCCAACATCACCCCTTCCCTCATCTGGTTCAGAAAAGAAATTGAAAACAATTTTATCCTGCGCTCCACTAAGCGGACGAGCAGAAGCTTCCTCAATAAACATTACACTCCACACTAAAAGGCCACACAAGAGAATTGAATGATAAAGATAAGATAAAGACAAAGCAAAAAATTAATGTACAATATACAATATCATTATAACAGTATTTAGAATTTACATAGTTACAAGTATAATGTAATGAAATTAAATATTAACTGTGACATAATAAAGATTACGAGCCGATTCTTCTGTTATTTGAATCTGTGCTTTCAAATAACTGTCTGCAAGAGTGAGAATTTTTTTTTTATTGAATTTCAGATTTCTACAATGAATGTTCATAAAATTGTTTATTATTGGGTTGTTGAGTGAAAAGTAGTGAATGCATACCCATCTTCTCTCTACTGATATAAAATAAGTCTATTTAAAAAATGTCTAATTACCAGAAATATACAAATTATAATCTTTGCTCTTTACGTGCAAATATCTTTTATATGACAAAGATCCCTTTTTGGATCACATGCATGATGAGGCACATAACACTCATGTACACAATTAATACTAGATTTTCAAATAATCTCAGAATGCCTTCACATAGGTTAAATATTTATCAACTGTCTTGTTTATAATTGTCTTACTTTCTGGAACAGTCTACCATATCAGAATTACTGAAACCCTTATAGTTTAGCAAATTTTAGAAATAAACTATCTAAGTAAATTAAAAGTAATAATACATTGCCAGCTTTCTAGGGACGCTCTCATAAGCAACCACCCAATTCTGACATTTAGTCCGAACGGACGAACTAACCAGGACACAGCGACACACATACATTGAATGTTTTTTATTGTACTTTGTGTACATTGTGCTCCATAAACCTGATAAATCTAAAACCGTTGTAACTGTCCGTGACCGTACCTGACCTCTTTATATTTATATTTATATCCGCAGGATACCTGTTCTCTTTGTATTTAATAAACATTTAAAAGACATTATTTTCTTTGAAGTATATCCTGAAAACTATTTGGTGCTTGCTGCACAGGCCTGAAGGCCTTACTTTTGTATTTGTTTGAATACACATTGTTTTGACAGCATATGTGCTCAGAGCTTAGTTTTATTATTATTTCCGGCCAGACAACATCCTTGGATAACTGTTTGAGTGAGTTATGGAACCAGTAATTGTCAATTCATAATCTAGTAAATTCATCACAGCAATAAATAAGACTGGTTTTGTTACAGTAGCTTAGAATAGGCCTGGATTATTTTGGATCATCATCTACAACTTTAAGGTGAATGGATATGGAAATATACATTCGTTATCCATATGTTAACCATAACTAATCATTTATTCTATTTGAATTATTAACGAGTGGCATTATTTAAATTCCATTTATCTTATGAGACAGTTCACCCGCTTAAAGAGTGAAAGCAGGATATTCACTGGGTAGAGTTATTTAACTTAAAGGCTCATAGTCAATTTAATAAGCAAGAAGATCCTAATATCATTGAAATTGTTATAAGAGCCGTTTGCACACTTGATGCAAACATAAACTAGAATTAGTTTATTAATTCTAATGAGTGGGAACTGCACTTAAAACCAAATAAAACTACGGTTCCCGCATTTCATCCTCGTAAAACTGGAAATGTATGTGGCCTGGTATAACCACTCGTAACTGGTTTAGAGTGTATACGCTACCATTTAAATACTCGACCGCTTCTTCATAGTCTTCTGTTAAGTAAACTAAGTTTGAGTGAATTATCCACATCCCTACAACATCATCACTTAAAAGTACATTTTGTTTATCATTGCGCCTGTTACATATTATACATATAGAAATCAATTAATTGGTGTTACATGTTTGCAATTCAGATGTAATTACTCTGTAATATTCTTATACCCTTATGTCTTATATTAATAATAATTTACATGAAATCAAATCATTCATACTATGATTGGGTCAATGCCTAACCATAGACAGCCTCATATTAAATAAGTATAGTAAATGAAGTTAATAAATAATACTATATTAATATACAAATGAACAAATATAAATAGTATTAAATTGATAAATATATATTTAAATGTTAGTATTTGAGGAAAAAACACCTTACGATGTTATTTGTATCGTGTACTATTAACATTTTCATGTCTTGTCTGAATTCATTCTGAATTCTAATGAATACTAAAGCATCTCTAATTTTAAAGAATAGAATTAAAGTCATTAAACCGTATCAATTACAAACCATTAATTTCTACTAAATACTATATTCAATCTACTTTATTTTTGGAAAGAATTTAATTATTACAGACGTGGATCATGTCGCTGGTCGTGGCATTTAACTAGGCAGTCTTATGCTTAAATGGTATTACGACCATTATTATTTAAATAGGACCCATTTTATCAATGTTTATTCGAGGTAGATTACATTACGTTAAATAAACGTAAATAATTCAAGGTACACTACTAATGTAATTTATAACGTGTTTTCAATATAGATACTTAAACGTTGATTCAATGTAGATACTTGCTTGAATGGACAATTGATGACAATTTCGAGGTTGAATACTCGTTAAACTGTCAACGTTAATAATTCTATACATTCCATGAACGATTTCGATCTAGATTCTTGAACTTTGATTTAAGCTTGTTAATTGATTGAATCGATATTAATTGATAACAATTTAGATGTTAACCCTTTCTCATGAATTTTGTTTTTTGCTGTTTTAACATGTAAATGCCATGTTTATTATTGTCTGATGACAATTTTAAAAAATTTGATATTATGTATAATAATAATGTGCTCAAACAGATGAACGAACACTAACTAATTAGTATTAAAAGACATAAAAGACACTTGTTGAAATGTTGTTCATGAACCTCAAAATATGTTGATTCCTATGAACGTTGAATAAACGTAAACATTTTCAACGTTGAAAGTGAATGAAATGCTGCTTGGGATCCACAATTATGTTTTATTTATACAAAGTTTATGGAATATAAATTTGCATCAGAGAAAAAAATATGGAATTACTGGTGACAAACCTAACTTTAATTTGTTCATGAATCATTATATTAAAACGCAATTGAATGAACTGATTTCTATAGGAGTAAATTAGAGGGAATTAATTATTAAATATCTACTTTTTAATCTGTTTTTAAGGATCAGACAATTCCTGCTAATATTTATTTATGTATTGGATCTGATATAGATGAGCTACACCAGGATATTCAGAATGACGTACCTTCAAGACAGCTTAGTGATATGGTAATTTAGCAACAATATAAGTCAGAATTAAAACATTTGCAGATGAAATAATACGTGCATAACATATATATATATGTTTTATTTGTTTTATCCAGGACGACAATTGTGTAGAGATATAATAGTTCAAATCCGTTATAGGACATAATGTAATTGAGTGTATTAAACTATTAAACAAATACAATATTTGTAATAGCAATTGTTTGAAAACAAAATAATTTATAATGAAATTTATAATATTTTTTTTTCGAACATCAATTAATTTGGTATCAATTTGATTTAGTTTTGCTAAGATTTGAAATTTGAACATTCCTCGAGGAAATTTGATTCTGTCTGATGTTGAAACTGATTCGTTATATTAAACTTGAACCAGTCTCGTCGAAACTTCAACTTATATTGCTTTAAACTTGATGTATCTTGTCAAAATATATGTTTTTCAAAATTAAACGATCTAAAAAATAATCAGAAGAATTGTTATAACAAAAGGATACTTTGTATGGTAATGTAAGTATCTCGTAATACTTTCAAGTGACATTTATATTGCATTGGATATTCAGACGTACTTGCATTACTGTTGTGGTTTCTGTAAATGCCGTAGTTCGACATAGTACTAAATCTTTATAGTATGCGCATTGTTACTGCTATTTCTAGAATATTTTTGGCAACAACTATGGGAATAAATCAATATTTTGTTCAGATATTTATATGTATCTATATTTTGTTTATATCAAATTATTTAAACTCTATATATTTTGTTTAATTAATGATAGATCATATTTGTAAGAAAGTTATTTAAATAATGTTCCTTAATATTGTGAATATGTTTATATGAATGAACAATTGTTTTTAAAGGAATAAAATCATTTGCATTTACTGTAAGTTATGATGTAAAAAAACATTCATTTCAACTGTTAAACAAGGCCTTAGTTATAATAATATACTGCACATATTCTTAGCGGAGTCATATTCCTAACAAGTCGCGGCATCAAAGAGAATAGATATAAAGAGTATCAGCTACAGCCCATTTTGTCACAATACTTTTTCAGAATATATTTTGTTATATCTCTACGGGGAAATTCACAAAAATTTTGGAATTCTTGTGATCATTATTTGTTTTTACTGATATTATAGAAACAAACTTTATATTCGTAAAGTTGAGGTTTTAAACTTCCTTGTGATATAAGGGTTTTATTGGTTTACCTTTTATATATAAAGTTATAAGCAGTTGAATAATGAGTTTCAATTGAATCTTGCTACGCACGTAAGTTTTAAAATGCGTACCGTATGCACAAGTAGAATATACCATATATAGTGCCTATCATATATTATAATGAATATTTAGTGTGAGGTAATAAGAAACACCAGTATGTTAAATTTTTACCAAACTTCATTTAAAAGGAATATATTATATATGGATTGGAATGAATGTT
>JAJNBT010053109.1:0-10102 GCA_028455955.1 Notopais sp. p TS-2021 | reverse complement strand
TAAAATTCATTTTCTCTCGGTTTAAAAAACGATTTTTGGGGATTAACTTAAGTAAATATTTTGTACACGCTTTTCTCATCCATATTTATTATATAAAGAAAACTGTATTTTGAATCTTCATTTTTCAATTATTCGCTTAATTATTTATTTTTACTTTAGTTGTTATGATTGGATTTTGTCATATTTATGTACTAGACCTACATAGATATAGGTTTTATGAATATTTATCACTTAAAAACAATTTTATATATATAGTCATATATTTTAAATGACGTACTTTTATAAATGCCCGCATATCTTTCAATTTTACTTATCATATCGATTGATAATAATAATAAATCAATTAAATATTTAATAAGTATTATCTTAAAATTTTAATAAAGCCTATTCAAATAAATTAGATGATTTTAGTTTCAGTTACATACTTAAATATAACTTTAATAAAATACACTTTTTAATACAGAAAACTACGTATAGATTAATTTTTTTTAAAGAGATTGTAAGTAAAATAATTACAGACATTTATTTAAAGTTCGAAATTTGTTAGTAATACAATGTGGCGTCGAATAGTTTAAATTTTGTGTAAAATTTAGAACTGGCTTTTCAAACCTAACCTACCTGACATAAATTAATGGAAATATATTATTGATTTAATTTATTACGCAGCAGTCAAACACAGAAGGCCGTATTTGTTTTCTTTATGAACATTTTCATTCATTAAATAAGGTTAAAGGTAAATTTATCTACATTAAAAAGGGGAAATTGAAACAAATTAAAAACTTTAATTAAATGAATTCTTTTTAAGTATTACTTTTTTATATTTCATCCTTAGAAAAAATATCTTCCGTTACTGCGTAATTTTTTTAATTAAGAAAAGGCTATTTCATTTATTACACACTAGCTGAAACTGAAAAATCCTACAAATCTAATATATAATTATTTTACTAATATTTCTAAACTTTCTATTTCAGATTCTGGCAAAGATGGTTAAATACGACGATACCTACAGTTTTCATTTGTCATCGTCGGCCGATGATTCATTCTATTCTGATACTGGATCAGTCGCATCTTCATATAAAGAAAGAATAGATTCACTCTTCAGGGATAAACGAAACCAAGCAAGTCCAAAATCTTTGGTTACAACAGTTCAAGTTCACAATTCACCAGATACAAGAAACTCTTCAAGTAGTCTTTCGCAACAGCCAAATGTGACAGCAACTCATACTTCAGCAATAACAAATCAAATAAGTTACGTATCTAAGGTTCAAACAAGTTCCTCGCGTACTACTCCAGTAATCACAACAAATCACGATTCAACAATTACATCGATCCACGTTCCTCCTCCACAAGCATGGAAAGCAAAAGCTTTAACACCTAAGGAGGAGTTAGAAACAATTTTTGGCGGTAGGGACCAACGCAAGCAAGCTTTTCTCGACGTACGCACGGCTGTTCAGGCTCAGATTGAAAAATTGTTCGCTGATGGCACAGCCGATCCTTCAGTAACAGGAATAAGGAGCGTGGCACCCAAATTGAAATCATTCCCTGTTCCTCCTCCTCCACCGATTCTGGAGGAGGATAGCCCACCACCTCTACCCATAAATCCCCCACCGCCACTTCCATCATACTCTCCTTCTCAAATACCCCCTCCCTCACTTTCCCCATCGCCATCTGTCACTCCTTCCTCCGATCATGTGTCGCTCGGTAGCGCGTGTTCCAGTCGTGCTGAGTCTCCACAAGTGGCGGTAAGGAATGTCAGTGCCAATATGCGTTACAGCATCGATTACTTGGGGGCCACTCAATTGGCAAACAAGGCCACTAGTTTAGAAGTGCTACAAGAACCTCTCAAAGAGTTGTATTATAAATACCGATACAGTATTTCCAAAGGACGCAAAGCAGTGCCAGGTGAACTCCGAATTACAGATGCCGGTATTCGAATTGTACATGGAGTCAAAAGTGCGCCAGGCTATTATGAATTGCTCAACCCTTTCCCGACAATAGCTGTATGGGCAGCAGTCAAACTTGTCATCCGTAGAGAAGTTGGAGAACACGGGCAAATGTTCTTTTCTTATGCATTTTTACCATTGATTTGTGATCCTGAAGCACAGGACAAATATAATTTGTACAACGAGCTCAATGTAGGTGCACCAAATGTAATGGCAGGTGAACATCCACCTATGTTCGCGTGTGTTATGAGAAAGGTCGGTGTACCCAAAGTTCTGGAATGCCACGGTTTTGTGTGTCGCTCATCCGAGGATGCCATCGTAATCGCGGCCAACTTGTATCAATCACTTCTAGATACGATGAAATCTGGTCACTCGAGTGACTACAGTGACGTCAGAGATGACGATCGAAATGTACTGAGTGACAGTGAGATCGTCCCTATCAGACCTCCTCGTAGAAGAAGAAATTCTGAATTGCATAGCTCGCGCCGTCTCAAACGATCGAGTAGCGAAGATATGCTTAGATCATCGAGTAGAGGCAGTAAAAATCGCGTAAGCAAACGACGCATCAAAAGATCCATTAGTGACAGACACTCTATGATTTCTTTTGACGATATGGATCTCTATAGTAGAGTGGCTCTTCCACGTAGTAAATCTTTTATCAATGTAACTAACAAGTACGATTTTCAAGATCTTTTGGATGATGTCAAGGAAAAAACTGGATTGAACAGTGTGGATGATGTACTGAAGCATATTATTAATCCGAAAGGAATGTCATTTAGTGAAATGGATCCCAACTACAGGGAAGTACTTTTGAAATTAGCACTTACATTATCCAAGGATGAAATTTATCAAAGGTCCAAAAATATTATGAAGAAACAAAAGTTACGAAGTAGTTCTTCTAGTATATTAGACTCAGATAGTGAAGGGTCAACGATATCTTCAGTTTTGAGAGCGACCAAACGATCATTTTCAAGACTTGGATCAAGAGCTTCATCCTTGCAACCACCCAGTCTCAAGGACAAAAGTACATCAAAGAAAGCTCAAATTAAAAATAAGTACAACAAAGAGCATATGGCCAAAATAGCGGAGCCTAAATTTGCGCAAGATTTTAACAAGATAAGCATTATCAGTACAAATAAAAAAATTATTCCAAAGACCCCAATGCCCAAAAGAGTCGCTCCTACTCGTTCGTCAGATGGTTATGGCTCTTGCAGTGAATGTGGTTACGAAAGTGAATGCTCTAGCAAATGTTATTGTTCACTTCCTCGAGAACAGTCAAGATCATCAACTTTACCTTCAAAGAAGATTGTTCAGCATCTGAAAAGTTCGTGTGGTCGACCAATGGATTCATTTTGTGAATGTGATACAGAAAGCTGCGCTGAGAGTGAAAAATGTTACTGCTCTTTAAAAACTGTGAAACAAAATGGTCTAAAAATGTATGAAATCAATCTTGATTCCGAGACAAATACAGACACTGATGCGACTGTGCGAAGCTATAATAGTAGGGGTTACGGATCACAATCCAGCGCAAGCATTCGTCATAGAAATTGCTCTCCTTATTTAACAGAAAATAGCAAGAGTCGCTCTGCTGGAACAGTTTTTTCATTATACCCGGAAGATATCAGTCAGAAATCGAAATCTTCTCATTTTTCATCTGATTCAGACGGTTCTGTACATCAACATCAGTCAAAATCGTCTTCGACTAGTCAAAGATTATCTTACCAGCGTCAAAGGTCAGCAAGTGCAGAATTTTTAGCCGAGAAACCTCGATTGCGGCGTCATCCATCTGGGTCTGTGGATTCTGGAGGCTCACAAGATTCAAATAGTTCACATCGTTCATCAATGGGAAGTCTTATTGACGAAGGATCTCAACGCTCTAAAAATTCAAGCCAATCGCAACAAAAAATACTTCTAGTTTCCGCTGTTGATCCCACAGGAAAAGTTGTTTATCGAGGGGCATCTCAAAAATCTCGAAGGGAAGGAGGCTCTGACACGACTTCTATACTTTCCATGAAAAAAACTGCAGAAATTGCAGCTTTATTTTCAGAATTAAAATTGAATCAAACGACGGATTTAATCGAGCATTTGAATCAATCCACATCTGAATCAGAAGACGACGCTTACTCGTCCATGCAAGCAAATAATTCATTTCTCTTCTCGGATGATATCGAAAATTCCTTAGGCTATCTTCCTTAGAATAAAGTTTTATGAAATCATATTTATATCTCTGTTATAGTTTAGAATATTGTAAATAATGAAAATAATAGATTCATTTATTTTCAGATTGTAAAAATACGTAAATATTGAATTAAAACTTGAAGATATGTCCCACCTTTTGTAAATTGTTAAAACATTTAAGAGAAATGTACATATACTATTATTACATAATTGTTCAAAATATATATATGATTTAACTTATGAAATGCTGAAACTAATTTCTTTATTTGCATGATATATTTCACTAAAACTCTCGTAACTAACCACAAGAGGGCATTAAATAGTTAAATATATTGTAGTTTCAATGTAAAATATCAAAATTGTAAATTAAGAAACATCCACTTTTTCTATACCTACTATTTGATAAATAGGCCTATATGAGAATAATGAAGTATACTTTATAATATGCCTGTCGTGCTCATTTTATTTATTGTAAAGTGTAAGCCTGATCAGGCTCAGTGGTAAAATAATTTGTCGCAGATTTATCAAAATAGTTCGAATCTCCATTTTCAGTAGAAAATAAACGCTGAGTAACGGATCCATTTACTCTTAAACCTTTAATGATACGAAATTAAGCTTGAGTGAACTAGATACAGATTCATAATATTGCATTTACATGATTCTATACGAATAAAGTTTAGCTAAACTTCACCATCTGTTGTTGCAATGATAAATAATAATCCATCCCCCCACAATCTGGCTCTTAACACAATTTTAAATTTAGTTCAGGTATTCTAAACATAAAAGTAAATATATCTAAATTTTATGGCGATCAGACAATAGTCACATTGAAAATTACATTTTTATTACAAATTATTGTATTTTAGTAAATTGTGAAACGGTTTGAATATTAAATATGTATATATGAATTATTTTGTTGTCTTCATTATCATATGGCAAAACAGTTCTGTATTACGGGTCATAGTTTGTATTCTATTATAATTTGATTGCTTTTATGTAATTTCATTATTAAAATAATGAAAGGTCGGTAAAATCATTATTAAACTGTAGAGTTTTCTTATAATTTTGTAGAAATTATAGGTCTGTCTAGTATTAAACTATGCTTTCCATTAAATATATTATATATACAGTACTGTAAGGTTTATATATGTTAATAATTGATTATGCTTAACAAGCAAATATTATAGTCAATATTTATATATTTATTTTATTAAGACTATGAAATTATTTTATTTCCTTGAATTTTTACAATTATTGATAAAAATATTTATATATATATATATATACAGTATATTGTTTTGTTAAGTTTTGTATTTAAATATGTTATAACTATATAATGTATGAATAAAGTTTGTACAGATGTCAGTATATTATGTTTTATTTACAGTCTCCTTTTAACTTTAGTTATTTAATATACAAAGTTTTACAATCAATTATTAAATTCCTATCAATTCCGTGTAGTTCAGAAAAATTATTTTAGTTTCTCATGCATATAACATTGGAATGAAATAAATATATGTTTCAAAAATGGTCAAATTAAAAAATATAAACAAAACCTAAGGACATTGATACAATTCAATATAATAATTTATGAATGAAACATTATAACCATTTAATAATAGCTAATAAAGATATATACAAGAAAAACACTCCTAAGTCATATATTTTTATATTCAAATAAATGTTACATAAATATGTCATTTGTATGAGATATTAATATACATTACGTGTATTTCTAGTCTTACTTCAAGTTTGTTTTTGTTTGGATTACGCCGTCAAAGTTTAACAAGTCCTAAGGCTTAATACCATGATTACGTTATATGTACAACAAACTACGTGATCTCAAATACTGCAGCAATATTATCAGTTATTCTCATATGACCTACGCACAGTATAGAGTTCCGATTAGCTCTATAACTATGAATACATAGATCGTATTTCATAAATGTTATAAATATATTACAATAATTTATGAAAAACACGAATGGACAATAATTAAATGTCTATATTAAAGTGCAGGATAATAAACAATTATTGTCATAAATCGGAACATCTGCTAGATGATCATTTTTGTAGTATACAATAAAGATTTTCATTCTACAAGAGACTGAAGCTATGTCATATATTTGTGTATACTACCTATATATATATATATCTGATTTGTATCGCCATAATTCAAATATGTTATCAACCAATAGGATGCTTTTAATTTCTGATAAGCACCAATGAGAATCGATTCTGTCAATAAAGTGATTTCTTCTAAGTTCTTCCGATAGATTAGTTATACAATGCATACGAAAATGCGCCTATTGATTATGTATAAGAAATATATTCGTTGGAATTATTTTTGCAGTTGAAGAATTATTATGAAGTAAGAAAGCACAACACCAACAATCTGTAACAAAAAATAATTATTCAGAAGAAATAAAGAAAATTTACAATCATTAAATTATAAATTTAATCACATATTTGATAGTTTGAATACAAGTTAAGGAATATTTTATTTAATATAGATATTAGATGTATTTTCTCATTATATAACTGATCTGAATTGGAATAAATAATCGTTTTGTTGTCGGAATCGATTGCCATAGGTGTTCTTCATAAGAATTCTAGGGCTGAACAAGATTTTTTACTAAGTTATTACCACAGATTAGTTATATAGAGTGCATACGAAAATACAAATTATATTGAATCAAATACTCCATGAGTCCTTTAGTGTTAATTATTTAATGTGAAGTAAGTAAACACTGACGAAATTCACAGATTCTTACCGTCAACAAAAATGGCTTTGTGATGATGAAGAATCTATTTCCAGATATTGCTAATGGAGACAAAGTGATGGATCGAGCAACTTCAGAGAACTGTAACAATAATAAGCTCATTTTGCCACATAAATATATAATGAAGTCCGTTATAAAATAAAACACATAAGCATAATTTCATTGAACACATAATATATTTTTTGCGAGATGGATCAATTTTATTTTGGATGGGTTCGTTTTTGAAGATGTGGCTTTTTCAATACATTTTTTGGGATTTATTAATAAGACTTATTGGACCATGAATGGCGCCTCCTATTGGGAAAAAGATGAACTGTCACTTATTATACAATAAAATTAATTATATTACTGAAACTCTCAATGATTTTCAAAGATTAGACAAATCGTTTTAAACTTTCATTATAGAAACTAAATTTTAAATTATGATATTGAACGTACATAATGGTGAATATTTTTGTTTCTAGAAAACCGTCATTTTGAGATATATAAAGCCAACAAATAATAATTTACTCATAAATAAATTAACTTTTTATTATTCGTTCTTCTATATTAATGATAAAAAGTTTATTTATTATAAAATTATTATCATTACAATATTTATATATTTATCAAATTGTTTTATGAAAAAGTTTCATCCATAAAAATTGACTCCTGTTGACCAATAAACAATAATTTACTTAAATATTTATGATGTACCGTATATTGAATTTCATAATATTTCACCTTGATGAATTTATAAAAGAAAATATAAATATCTAGGCACAGATAGCGGGTCTTTTAATATATCAGTAACTATTCTAACAGACATTCAAGCAATGAAAATAATATATCACCGTGAATAAATTATGAAATATATGTGCTATCAATTATAATTATTAATCACCATGCACATGCTTGAACTTTCTTTTATACGTTCTGCATCATATATCAGATAGCTTGAATAGACATATTGAGATTCTTTCATAAAGAATAAAGATTTGCCATCACGAAAAGGAAAAGATGATTTAAAGTATAAACACTTCATAAAATACATTCTGTCGAATTGGGACACAAGAAATATTTTCGAGTACAGTATAAATGCAATCTGTATGGAATAACCATATCTAAAACCCACCAATAGGATGTCATCAATTGCTGGTGAACACCAATGAGCATTAATTTCATATTCCGACACAACTCTCTTTTAAAGTGCATACGAAAATACATCTATTCAGTCGTTCCATTATTAATTTTATGCACTTAGTTTTTGGTTTTATAATGAGCTTAACATATTTTTTAAAGACGAAATGATAAAATTATTAATATCTCACTTACGAAATATTTATCTTCGTCCGATGAATCGAATGGCAATCCCTTTCTAATGGAATCGAAACACTTTTCACTCTGAAATGAAAGCTTTAGAGATGGCGTAAATTTTGTTATATTAAGCCATTAAATATTAATTTAAATTTAACATATATTGTGAATTCAATTTAACTTGTTATGCTTTGATGAAAGATATCGTGAAATAAATATAGATTTTTTATACTTTGATAAAAAAAATCGTGAATTAAATCTTAATTTGTATATTTTGATGAAAAAAATATTTCAATTATAAACGTAAATCGAAATTATGATATTAACTAAATCAATGATTGTTACCTCCTCATGAACGTTGCAAGCCGAAACAGATACGACAAAAAATACCACCAAAAACTGCCCAAATATTATTGATTGCCAAATAATTTCTTCGATTGTGAGTGTCATATTTACGTTGTTTTGAGACGCGATGAAATAAAGCATCGTACACGTTGTTATTATCTGAAATTGAAGGACATCTTTGAAATTAGTCCTGTGACCTTTATGAAAACTTATGTGTGAAGGCTGATGCTGGAAATTTTTCACATTTCTGGGAATTTTTTTTATAGATGACTTAAAAAAAAGTTTATGCATAATATACACATACAAAAAACTGATGAATCAAGTAATGTATGCTATCTGGTTTTTTTTGTATCATTTAGGTCTTGGTGTGTGTAAATTGTATTTGATCAGGCATATGATGCAAGCTATTCTTTTGAAGAATCTGTTAGTTACGTGCTTTCGTTCGGTTTACTTGTCTGAAAAACTTACGCATGTGGCATAATAAAATTGAAGAATTGGAGCATAAATTGTTTCTGTTTCTCTAAGCATCTTCACAATTAAAACATGAGTTTCATTAAGTTCACAAAATATTTGTTTTTCAGAATCATTTCGAGTTCCAGGATTTTTCCATTGAGCTGAAAAAATAAAGTATATACAGTATATAGAAATATAAAAAATGGATCCTCACAAGTAACCTTTTCTGACAATCTGTAGAAAATTTATAACAATTTTGATTGCCTACTGTTATTGTACAACACTGTATATTGAAAAAAATCAGTCCTAACAGCAAAACAATTTTTTAAAAGCATAAAATTCAAAATAATTTCAGGTCTGCAAAGCAGTTTCAATACAAAACCTTAAAATATGAAACAGTCGTCAATTTTTAGACAAAATTCCCAAATTGCTTTTAGTGAATTGAAAATCTGGAATAAAGTAATTAAATATTTAGGACTAGATAACCAGTTAGTTATTATGCTATGTACTCTTTTAGTTATTGTTATTTAAGATATTAGATAAATGGTAATAAAGCAAAACATAAATTTATCCATAATCATAATGATGATAATGATGATATACTTTAGTTAGCATTTAAATTTTTGATCCTCTTGGGAAATACTGGTTTGAATGATTGCCTTAACCCAAATATGACTTATAACGGTTGATCATTTATATGTAGTTAAGAGTCTATTTTATGACTTAATTATACAACCTGAACGTCCATAAAAATATAGTGATTAAATTTTACATCGATGTTTCATATATTTTTTTGTTTCCAGAAAACTTTAATTTTGATATAGAAAGACAAGAAATGAAATAATCATTTTATAAAAAATTTTATTGTTATTAGTTTCAACGTTTCGGACATATAACTTCCATCTTCAGGACTAGAGTCATTACAAAGTTATAACACCTAAAAACGATTACTTAAATATTTAACTGTAAATAATAACAGATAATTTCATATCATGTACATCAGGGGTAGGGAACATTCTGACCGCGGCTAATATATTTTTGCCCTGAGACAGTTTTGAAAATCTTTTAATGCTTTAGAATTTAAATGTATATATATATATATAT
>JAJNBT010052974.1:0-13362 GCA_028455955.1 Notopais sp. p TS-2021 | reverse complement strand
TTTAATATTTATTGTCAAGTATCGGTATCGGCCAAGATTTTGGTATCGGTGCACCTCTAATATATATATATATGTTTCATTAAAATTGTTGTTACCATACATTTTATGGTCAGTTCATAGTCTGCCAGCAACCTAGCATACCGGTAATGCTTTTGTGTTTAATATATTATCTCCTGAAGATGAGTCTATATGACTCGAAACGTTGAGAAAAGAAAATGTATCTCGCGTTACTTATCTTAATTAATATTAACTATTATATTTAATAGTTTCTTAGTTAATATTCATTTACTCACATTAGCTGTAAATTATTGGACTCTTATCTTAGTTTCGTTTAAAACTAATTTTAAAGAGGTTCATACTTCAAATGTTATATCAATAATGGTACTAAATATAATCTGTACCGGTACGCCTTTTCTTCACTCTGTCAATAAATAGATAGTCAAAATTATATACTTTATTTTATGATAAATACAAATGAATATCATATTGTACAACATATTTATCTAGATAATTCATTGGATTATGTAATATATATCAGTGGATTACATTATAAATATATTAGATTATAGTTAATATTCGCATTAACTATTTTTCAAATCCATACATTCATTCACAAATAAACACAAGCGTACAAAGAATCTACATATATATGTATACGAAAACATCGACAAACTACAGATAGAAGTTCACTAACAGAATATAAATATTATATTTCTTCTTAGTAAATTGATTGACAGAATAGATACTGGTATTTAATAATGATGGCGGAACACGGTCTTACACATATTTGGACAACGAAATGGTCATTCATACAGTATGGTATTACTAAAAAAGTGTATGACTTTGAAGTAGGGTCAGGTATCGTGGAAAGAAGGAGTCTATAAGAACATGGATCAAGATATTCTGGTAGTAAATATTTTAGCTATAGTGTTCACACTTCCAGAATTTCTTGGAAGTCCATCCTTGTTTGTACACACGTATGGTTTCACTATTTTTAAGGAGTAATCGGATTTTGACTTATCAAAGGTCTTTTCAGGTCTTAAATTAGATATGGGTTTTAAAAATGTGAAAGGTCCCCTGGTATTTGGTTTTAATTGATTTAACATCTGATCGATTAAACTTGAGGTACTCGATGTATCTACCCAATTGGCCTTTTGTCTTGTCAAGCTGGTAGACTTTTCATTTCTTATAGTAGGTTTCAAATTAACAGAACTCCTCGATCGCATTAGGCTTCCTAAGCATTCATCGTTTGAGACGTCTGAGGTTACAAACTTTGCAGTTGTTTTTAATTCGGATATTAATTCTAGTTTAGGAACGTTTTCGGGCTGACTTATTTGCTTTCTGTCAAAAGAATGTATATTCACTCTCTGATCTAGACCAATTTGGAAATTTCTTGTACGTACTTCATTAGCATTGATGTTTTTGTTTCCTCCTTGAAAATACCTGTTTGAGCTTAATGTTTCTTTTTTGAGGATGATTGGTGTTATATTAGTTGGTTTATCCTCTTTTGAGCTTATTTTATTTCTGTCAATAACTATCGAATTTGACATATCTTTTTGTTTACACTTCGTTTGCTTTTTATCCCATAAACGAGACGTTACAGAAATTTTTGTGACACCAGATAATTCTGAAACGTCTTTTGTTGATTTGCTTTTTTGAATTTCTACATTTTTGGAGTTAACATCTAAACTAATTTTGCTACGTTTTACATTTATATTTGATTGCTTACTCTTGATTTTATTGTTATTAGAATCGATATTGTCTTTCTTAACTTTGGTTTTCGCTTGATGAAACTTAGTACGACTTTGAGTATTGCATTCGCCAATTGGAGATACTTTCTTGGATTTGTCATAATAACCCTCATACTCTTCATGGAGTGTGTCTAGTTGATTGGAACTCATAGACATGACATTGGTTTTGGCCAAAAGTTCACCAATTAGTCTAGGAGTATCTACGGTGCTTTGACAACGCTGAAAGCTACTAGTTGCAGATTCTTGTGACATATTCTTCAATTGATGCGTGTTATTATCCCGTTTGGATGATTTATTCAACGTGATTTGAGGACATGTTCTTTTATCATTTGTTCCAGTCAGAATAACATTCAGATTTGGACTACTGCTAGTTTTTGTTAAAGGATTTTGTTCTGGTAATATATTATTAGTGGTAGGAACTCCTTCTTCTTTAAGGTTGAAAACAGCACCCATTCTTTTTAAAGCTGTAACTGTGTTAATAGCTTTATTCCATCTTCGTTTGGACATATAGCTCTTCAAGTTAGATTTATCCAGCTGTTTCTCGTTTCCGGGCGTTAATTTCCGCAACCATGAATGATGCAAGCACTGTTCAGGTGTCAAACGCGAGCTGGGGATAAAGGAATTTATTGATTGATTTAGCATGAATTCTCACACAATAGTCTCCAAAAAATGTTGATTTTAAAATGGTTATTTGAATTGGTAATAAGTATAGCAATTATATGAATAAAATTTTTTGGAGTGGTTTATACTCGTTATTTATCAAATTGTAAACAAATATATAAATCAAGCCTTTGTAATAAGATGAATGAGGACAAACAGAAAGCAATTTGAAACAATAATTATTTCGAAAAATAAAGATTAGAAGATATTCAAAATTATGTCATACAAATCCTAATGAAAATAAACTAAATGAAATGAGAAATACATTTTTAACTATTAGCTACTATGATTAGTGAACTTAATTTGTTATGACAGTGGAGTATTTTTGTTTGGTGATAATGGAAAAAAAGTTTAACAAAAAAAATTGTCTAGATTATTTATATTGGGTAAAATAGAGATTACATACTCGCTCATCTTTTTACTTTCTTCCGAAATGAAACTAGATTTTTCGTTCAAAGAATCAATTGCATCATTTCGTAGGACAAATAAATAAACATCGAGTATCAAGATTGAAGATGTCAGTTTTAAGCTTTTTAGGAGAAATGTCTTTATCTACAGAAAGAATGTAGTGTATAAAAAAGCATCTTTCAGAAGATATTAGTAGATGTATTTTTGCTTGCACTAAATAGCATATTTGGAATCGGGATCAACATATGGAAACAATTCCTATTGGTGTTTGCTTAAAATTGAAGGCATTCTATTGGTGAATAAATTTTTTGACTAGGTAATTCCGATACATATTGCTATATAGTACACATAAAAAATATACCTAATATTCATTATTAAACTACTAAATAAATTGCAAGGACTAATATGTACAAAACAATCCATAGTAAGTCATAAAATAAGTCTGTCATAATTTAAAACGTAACGTAATTTGGATGGTTCAATCAACAAATAAAACTATAAATGCAAAACATTAAGCTTTCTGTTGATTGATTGTATTTTTAAATAACTGACAGTCCTTTATATATGATATACTGAACAGTAAAATAAATAATATGTTGTGTACAATGTAAGGAATAGTGTCTAATTATTAGTTAGACATGCCTATAGTAATTATCTGCGTGCATTAGAATTTCATAAAAAATAAGTTTTGTAAAAATGTTCAGCTAAAAATCCAATAATAAAAAAATGAATATTCATTATTTGTTATAAATTATGAATTTTTCTCCTAGAAATATTTAACTTAGCTGGTAAATATTGACTTCTATGTTCACGTTCTTTAGATGAATTAAGGAACGCGTTAGATGAATAGAAATTGTTATTGGATACTGAATTAATGGAAAAGGCTTGAAGAAGATATTTACTCCTCATTAATTTCACGTTGCAATTGGACTTACTACACATGATAGAGGGCGCAATGTTGTTGTTGTTGTTGCTGCTTCTTTCACAAATCGACGTACGTTTTAATTTATTTTTGGAATCTAGGCTTAGAGTGCTAGCGCTCAATGCTGGATTGATTGAAGCGTGGGATTTACATCTTGGTATTGTATTGAAGTGATTTTCTTCTCTCTTCTGTTCAAATTGAAATATTCTATCTTGTGCCGAATATAATCCGATCGGTCTCTGTACTGTTGGTGGAGGTTTTGGTTTGCTACAACGTCTTTGAGTATTGTTAACTGTTTCGTCTCCCGATTCTGCTGATGAATTTTTCTTAGACTCACTTCTCAAGTTGGTAGTTCTTTGTTGATCAGGTGGTTTCGGTAATAATTCAGAAGAACTTGTAGGAGAATTCATTTTGACTTTCAAATTTAAATTGGGTTGAGTGAAAGATGGTGACAAACTATTTCTACTCCTTTCTACCTTAGTAGGGATAATTATAGCTAGTTTATTTGATGTTTTTGAGTCGTTTTTCACATCATCACGTGGTAGATCTACTCTAGATTTAGGTCCATCTTTAACGGTAGGTATATTAATAATTGCTTTATTTTGATGACATTCTTCTTTTTTCGCTTTAAAACTAGTGATCCCATTTTTTTGTTTAGTTGAAACTTCTTTTACTATAGGAATTGTAATTTGTTTTATCTCTTTATCTCTATTGTGAACTATAGGTGATGGTTGTACTTCGCGAGAAGTCCTATTTTTTTTGTTACAAGGTGTTTGAGATGTTGAAGGGACAGAAACTAACCCGATAGGGATTATTGTCTCTTGAACCTTAGACTTATTGACTACGATTTCCTTTGGTTTTTCGCATTTTATAGAACTAATTGATTTTCCTAAGAAATTTCCTAAATTAGACACGCAATTTTGCATTTCAATTTTAATAGTCTGTGGAACTGATTTATATGTTTGTGTTTTAGTATCAATAATCATTGGTGATGTTTTACTATTTGGTTCATTGTTATTATATTTTTGTGCTGTGGTCCTTTTTGGAAGTGCTTCCATTTGTTCTATATTTGTATTGCAATTTTGTTTCAAATCACTACCTTTGTCATTTATTATAGATGAAGTCGGTCTTTTTCTGACTCTAACTATGGGCGTATCTTCCTTTTTCCTCTCTTTAGCACGTACTTTTGATGTATGAATTTTATCTATGTGCTTCTCTACAATATTCTCAGCTGATGATACATCAGTTCTAGTTTGCAATTTTTTTTCACTAGTTGTTTTCCAGTCAGACGCATCATTAGACCGCTTTCTAATTTCCATATTAGGAGCTGCCTGATATGCATTATTTACTGTGACTGTTGGCTTTATCGTGTATCGATTTTTTATCTCATTTTTATTTTCGTGTTTTTTTGTGAGAATACCTTGACACTTCTTTTCTGGATTTATTAGTACACCACTGTTATTATCATTACTAGATTTTATTATTTGTCTCTTTTTATCACACATTGAATTTATAGTCGAAAAATTTAAGGGTTTATTAGTAGTTGGTACAGAACTCAAAGCATTACTTATTAGAGGTTGAGTTGCACCTGATGGGTAAAAATTAGTACCATTGTTTGGTATCACTTGTTGTTGTACTGGGATCTCTTGGTGATTGTTCTTACCTGAAGATCTATCAGATCTCTCATTATATGAAGAACAAATTTGAATTGGATAGTTTTCTATTTCTGTAAGAGGATTTCTAAATGACCTACTGTGCTCTATCTCACTGTTATCTGCATTATTTGTTGTATTTGTAAAACAATCTTTGATATTTATTATCGTTGTGTTGTCAGAACTTTTCATACAATTCTTTGATGGAGACCTTTTCATTAGACCCCAAGGAGTGTTAATGGATAATCCTTCAAATGAATGCATACTGCTTGACGAAGGACTCTTCGAAAGAGTTATAGATATTGCATTACGAGCTGGGGATAGAGAACTTTTATTCATTACAGGTGTATTGTCAGAGCTGTCCTCGAAACTATTTATTAATGGCATCTGAATAGGTGTATCAAGATCAATTGCCCATACAATAGTCTTACAACCCTGTATCTCTTGGTCATCACAACTTTTAACTTTTTTCAAAGTTTCTTGTCTAGAATTTTTCGTTTCAGCTATAGGGACGTTCTTATGAATATTTACTTCCTGAGCCTTCATAGGCAACTCTAGTTTAGCTGTTATTGGATGATAATCTGATTCAGCCTTGTTTGTCAAACAAACCATATCTGGCCACAATTCTAAAGTAGATGTTCTACTTTTGTGGGTCGTACCTGTTATTGCATTAAGCCTTTCAAGTTGTGAAGTACTCATGGGAACATCTCGTGATGGACGTCGTTTATTCTTTACTGGTGTTGATCCCTCAGATTCTCTTGAATGAGCTCTATCTTCCCGTGATTGTTTTCGACTCCTCCTGTGTGGAGTTGAAGATCGAGAGAGTCGAAATTCGGGAGTTGTAGTTTGAGAACCATGACCTAATATTTGGTCCTTGACCATAACATCTCTAGATGGTCTCATTTTAACATTATCTGATCTTTTAAGCGATTCTTTTGGTATTTCTTTTTTGTCTACTTTCCGAGACTGAATTGCTCCAGCTGCTTCTCTTTGCAGAGCGCGTACTTCAGGGTGTTTTAATATTTCATTTTGAAAACTTTTTATTTGATCATTTTTAACGGGTGTCTTATTTTCTTCTTGTTGTAACAATTCAAGACGAGATTCTAGCTCTTTGGCCATTACACCAGGCGGTAGTACATCTGGTTTGGGATTCGCTGCTATTTTGTAACAAGCAAAATCTTCGTCTAAATCATCTTCAAAATCTGAGAGATCCATCATGTCAGATGGTGGAGCAACGTCAATGGAGGCGATCGATGCCCTGGAATAATAATTTTCATTTTTGCCTAGATTTGAGGGCAATTTTGGAGAATCTATAATGTATGGCGAATTTGGGTGAGAATTCCATCTTTCCACGAACTCCCTAAGATGCCTTTTAGTTAACTCTAATTCTTCAGTGAAATCTCTTTTCTTCCTTTTGTTTGAGTTTTCTCTTTTTAATGAAGTGCCACTCCCCTGACTAGTTTGTTCCTTAACAATTGCAACTTTCATATCTCGTGTTTGATCTGCTATGAATATATTGTTACATTTTTCTTCGTCATCTGTGACAGAAACAGTACTTTGGGCATTGAAAAGACTATCATATAAAGATTTGGCGTCAGCTATTGCTTCTGGAGATCTGATTCTATCTGTTATTTTGTCGATTGCAGAATTCTTTTCTTCTACTACTTTATCTTTGGAATTTTTCAATTGGTTTTTATTTTTTGAAAACATTTTAATGTCTAATCGCACTCCAGACAGAACTGCATCAGGAATTTTGTTAGCATTATTTGGACAATTATTTTCTCTTGTTTCCACCAAAATGGATCTTTGAGATTGTTTAGGAGACAGTTGTGATTTTGGTGAGGTCGTTCGAGATTTATTAGCACTAATTTGATTTTTTCCAGTCGTAGTTATAGTTTTCTTTTTATTTACTTCTTCTTTTGGAGCATTGAAAATACTGTCATATAAGGACTTTGCTTCTGATAAACTTTTATCAATGCCATTAAAAGTCCCATTATCAGCTGTTTTACTAATTGATAAATTCTTTTCCTTTGATTCATATGAAATATTTAAATTTTCATCAAGTTTTCTTTCATTGTATTCTTTATTGATGGAAGACGATTGTATATTTTTAATTTCTAAGGAAGGATTAGTTTCTGGTTGTGTTACTAAGACATTATCTGTCATTTTTTCATTTTTTGAGATTACGTCTGTTACTTCTTTATTTTTTAAGATGGCATATGGTATTTCTTCAGTTACTCGGTCTGTTATTTTCTCAGTAACTAGGTCGACATTTACTCTTTTTGCAGATTCTGTATCATACAAAACTGGTGGAGATGATTTTTCAGCTGATACTACATTCTTATCTGTTTGTTCTTTTAACATATAATGCGAATCTTGCTGAATTGATGAGGGTATTACTTCAGTATTATAAAATTTTGTTTCTTCTTCATTTTTTTTCACATCCGATGTACTTTGGTCTTCAACTAAAGCAAAATTATTAGTCTTTAATTGATGATATGAATCAACAGTGTCAGGCATGCCTATATGCGGTAATGTGCAATTCTCATCTTGCTGCAGAGTGTTACTATTATATTCCTTTTCATCAAGTGTTTCACAAGACATATGTGCTTGACTCAAATTTTCAGTATCTAGATTATTCTCAATATGTGTAACAACGTTGTCCTGGACTGACGTATACATATCTTCATTTGTTGTTTCCATTTTGTCTTCAATTTTTTCCATAATAGTTGATATACCATCAGGAGTACTCATACTAATTTGTTCAACTTGTGTTATAGGAGCTTTACAAACTTCTGTAGCTATGTTGACCATGATTTCATTTACTACAGCGTGGGCATTATTGGTCAACTGAATATCCAACTTTCCTCCAACAATTATATTTTCCTCTGATTTTAACCCCAAACTATCATCGGATATTGAAGTTAATTCTTCCGTGGTGTTATCATTTGATTCAATATTGAACAGACTGCTTGTGGACGCTCCTATGATCGATCTTCTCGGTGCATCATCTGCTAAGGCCTTCGTCATCCATTTGTGTCCCAAGCATTCGGCGGGAGACAAGCGGGCGCTGAAATGGGGAAGAAAACTACTTGCCACATTTGGTAAAATTTACATTGAGCTTTTCAGGGGCATTCTATTAACCTATTCGTCAATTTAAAAAATGTTTGTGTAGATATGTGATTTTTAATATGTTGAGTACTTTTTTTTTTGTAGGCTGCTGTGATTTAATAATATAGTTTTAGTTGCTAAATTGGTTCACTCATAACATTGAGTACTGTGAAGTAGTCAAAGACTTTACAGGAAGCCCATCTTTCTTGAACATCGTATTAGTGATTCGTTGATTATTATATTTAAAAGCAAATTTAAATATATTAGAAAATTCTTTCTGTTTTAAAAAATTAAATCATCATTTTCGATTTCTACATACAATAAACTTAAGAAAAAAATGGTTGGTTTCTGTAACTTTAGTTTGTGACTTGCAGTTTAGAATATTAATTCAAATATTCAAACAATGATTCATAAATAAAATTTATAAACTATGATATATTTTTGTCGACTATTATGAACTGTCAATCTCATGAAATTAATTATAAAAATTCTGAAGCTTTTGAAAACAAAATATTTACTACAAAAATTACATCACTTTTGATGTTGTTTTTCAACCATATTCATTACTAAATTTTAAAGTAATAGCTTGAAAATATTTTATAGTTTTAGTTCTAAAAATGAGTGAAAAGATTTAAATTTCAAATATTTAATGCTAATTAATGATAATAAAATATTGGTTTAATTTTTATCTGAGCTAAAAAGTTCCATTTTGATACATGATTTAAATAAAAAAAATCTGCTTTCTTTGCACAATTAAATAGCTGATTTATCATTAATTTTGAAATAAATTACTATATATATATAAAGATATAAGTTAATACAAATCTTTAAGTTTTGATTATTTTCAAACCAAACTTTTGTTTATTCTGGTATGTTCTTGATTTATTTTATTGACAACATTGAACTGTGCTGACTAATTATTTATAAATTTATCTTAGTGATTTTAAATTGAAATTCATCCTTTTTAATATATAACTAGGACACTTTTCAAGTGTTATTCACTTTGACACATAGCTACAAACAATAAATATAGTAAAGCTCAGTGCAAATATCTGAGTAAATAACATCAACTGTAATGTGAAATGGTGTAATTTTGTGTGTTATTTATAAGAAATAGCTGAAAAAGTACAGAGGAAGAGACTTTCTACAGATTTCTCTCTAAATTCTCTAAAATAGTAAGTTAACTATTGTTATCAATTTAAAAGCTAGCTGGAAATATTACAAGGATATTATTTATACAGGAGTATATTTTGATTAACATTAATTTTCGATTGGATCTTGTTAGAAACGTTTGCCCAAGCAGTTTTTCACCAACCCAAATGGAAAAGATGAAAAAAATGTTAAAACAAAGTGACATAATTATTAATTATATCTATGTTGCATATATATGATATAGCAAGATAAATATGAAGATGTTTCTATTCCAAGCACAACGGCAAATAGAAAACTGGATTGTTCTGTAATATTCCGTTCGATCTTCTTACGTATAGTGCACAAATGTTTGGGTGAATATTTCTGACCGAGATCCATTTATACAATTTAATCCTGTATTCATATATATCATTGCCTACAAGTTAAATATCTATTTACATATACTATACAGTAACTATTATTTTGCGAATAAAAAATGACACTTAAAATATATCATATTCTATGAATATGATTTTTAAAATAATATTTTTTATCATACATTAAAATAATTCAAAATCACAGTTTATATTTGAAGTGTCATATTAAAACTAATCAAGGACAATAATCAACTTCTTAATTTTTAAGAAGTTGAAACTGACCTTTTGTCGAGAACCAAGAGACGCTCGATAAAATCTTTCACTTCGTCCGAAACTTCGTCGAAAACTTCATCATCAAAATCGTATTTGTTATGGGTTACGTTTGTCATAGTTTCAACATAATTGTGGCCCATGAAAGGAGATAGACCAGACAAACTGCAATACAAGAAAGCTTAAAAACTAATAGATATTTCAGTTCAGTCGTAAGATTTTATCATACGCTGTTTTAGGGTATCTTTAGGTCAGGTCACAATAAAGTTTTGTACTACTGTAGGTCACTAGGCACATTACTCTAAAGTCACTTAAATAAATACAGCTTAAAACAAGTTTCAGGAGTCAATTGTTTATTTCATCCAAAAAATATCTTTTATATTAAAAAATAAAACGAAATTGATAAGAGAAAGAAAAGATATTTATGAAAATTCTATTTTAGATCGTTGTATTGTAACTCTCTTTCTCAAACTTATATACAGTAGCTGTTCTTGATAAATATTATTCATCCTCATTTTTAGGAAGATTTCTTGTTCTTGCATGCACTTGAATGCATTAGTTATACATTTTCTTTAATTTAAGGATTCTTTAATTCAAACTGACTCAACTTACAGTACGTAACAGATGACTCCGACGCTCCACAAGTCGGTACCAAAGCTGATAGGTTCGAAATTAACTACTTCAGGAGCAACGAACTCCGGAGTTCCAAAAAGTACTTGCAATTTCTTTCTCGGGTCGTATTTTCGCGCTAATCCGAAGTCACAAATCTTAACTCGGTTTCCTTCCCGAGAAAGACACAAAATATTCTCAGGCTGTGAATTTAAGACACATGAATTAATTAACAACCGTATCTTGATTTTAACTTCTTATAATATATCAATAAATTTATTTGAGTTCTGTTGTTAATATGTGGAGTTAAAGTTTCATTGAAATTTAAATTACTTACATCGAGATAATAAGTCTCACCTTAACTAAAAAAAAGAGACATCATCATAAAGAAGAAAGCTAAATTTATGAAGATTCTTCATTAATTAAAGAATATTTTTATGGAGACAGTCACAAATTCTTAGAATAATTATCATCACTGGTACGATGAAAAGTGAGTGGTGAAATTACCTTCATGTCAAGATGAAGGACATTTTTCGAGTGGATGAATTCTATTCCTTGGACAATCTGGCGAATAAAAATGGCACAAGCTCTTTCTGTCAAAACGAAGTCATCGTCGATGACTCTTTCAAAAAGTTCTCCACCATTCACGCTGCAAAATTGAAATATGAAATCATTGTAATTTAGTTCATGATAAGTCATAGGAAATACATATAAATTTGATTTCCTGATGTATATACTGTCGTAACATGAATTGCAAAATCTATATTATTTAGAATTGTATTGTCATATATTCTGTATTAATAAAGTTATTGGTCAATGAAGTCTTTGGTTTGAGCGAATGGAAAATATAGCTAAGTTTTACTTACACTTCGAGTACCAAACACATTTCCTTGCCCATATCGTAGGCGTCATAAAGTTGAATCAGTTTCGGATGCGGAGTTTCATCGTTCAGAATCTTCATTATTTCTATTTCACGTTCGACATTTTCACGATCTTGATTTCGCTTCGTGTTTACGAATTTGGCGGCAAATTTGATTCCATTTTTCTTGCAACTACACAAATATACCGTTCCAAACCGACCTCTGAAATCAAATACAAATATTAAGTTAAAGATTACTGTTATGTCCATTAACGTTCTGACAAAACTAATGTCAAATATTCCGTTTTGTGAAAAAAAAGAAAATGGATACAAATTTACGAATATTAAGAATTAAAAGAATTTCTTAATAGATAAATTAATTAATGTTTTATAAATATTATCACTACAGTAGAATGTTGTATTTCTTCCTTAATTAAATTAAATTTACTCTCATCTATTATAAAGGCGCATATTCGTGTGCACTAGAATTCGTCCAATTTTTTACCACCACCACCGATGAGAATCTATTCCGTAGTAAAAAGTTAGTCTTATTCTTACATAGATTGGGTATTATATAGCTCTAATCTTTTTAATAACATATAACACATTCTTTAATTATCAACAAAGTGGTTCCCAAACTGTTGTTAGGTTAGATAAATTAAGTAGGTTTTGGTGAGTATAAGTTAGGTTGGGTTAGGATAGGACAGAGATTAGGATAATATTGGATAGGATATCTTAGATTTAGGTAGGGAGTAGGCATTAAGGAATAGTTTTATAGCGAGACAGAAGGGCGGGTAGGAGCTATAACTGCAGCATGTGCCGCCAAAAGGGTTTCTTTGAGCACGTGCGAGAAAGATCAAATAATCGGAAATGCTTTGCTTGAGCTTGCACATGGTATAAATATACATGAATAGGTCGATCTGATTGGACGAAAATAAACCTTTATCTTGCATCTTTACTTCAAATATTAGATCTGATTGGTTCGATTTCGTCTTCTATATATAGATATATTGTATAGATAACATACTAATGGTTCTCGAGATATTTAGTTCATTGGAAGTTCTTAATATTCGGACGATATTTTGCACCTATTTTAAAACTTTCTAATTTAAAAATAAGGTCAAATTAATATCAAATTGATGTTTTTTTCATTAAATTATATAATTTTTTTAAATATAAACGAGCTAAAATATTAGCTATAATACAATATAAATTATAGAAGATTGTCAACTTACTACAATTATTAATCTATTATAGTAAATATAATCGCTATATTAAAATAAATATTTGTTGATGTATTTAAAGTAATGATAGATTATTTTAACCTTGAAGACAATATTAATTTTCTTAAATATATTATAAAAATATGAACTAACACCTGTCATTTGGATGGTTAATGGATACCAAAACATCGCTGACAAAAGTGTTAACATCGTAATGTCAGGTATTAATTAGTTAATTATTTGAACCTTGAATATAAAAGAAAATTTCATATAGAAAATTCATAACAAAATATAAATAAATTATCAAAGATTTCGAAATTTTGTGTGGCTTCCTATCTCCCGAACTCTGGCAAGTTGAATTTGTGCGGAGTAGGGGGATACACTCCGAG
>JAJNBT010052909.1:0-10314 GCA_028455955.1 Notopais sp. p TS-2021 | reverse complement strand
ACATTATAAAGTGCTACGGACCCCCTATAATTTTGTAATCACCTCCTGGGGGTCCGTACGGACCACTTTGGGAACCCCTGCTCTAAAGCATATAAATATTGAACATTATAAATTACTTCAAATATTTCAGTTTTCAATAATTTCTACATACATCTGTATTTTATTCAGTCAAATGTTAAAATTTGACGAATATAATTTTAATAAAATAGATATTCTATTTTTAACAAGATAACTTTTAATTAAACCAGACTGAATGTCCTAAACAATAGAACAAAGAACATTTCTATTTTTCCCGAATACAAATTAGTCCCCATTAAAAATTTTCTATCGAACGAATATATGATTTAATGACGAAATTAGGTTAGTTTCCATTCGTTACTCATATACAGACCACCCTCTGTTATATACAGTAAGCAATCAAAAAGGCAGTCATGCTGCAAATAGAATAATGACATGTTGGGCTGGACTTTTTGAAAATTAAATGTCAACATCCGTCGCTCACGACTGTCAACAACTCAGTTGGATGAGTGGGTCCCCTCAAAGATTTTATATTTATAGTCAATGGTCCCCCTCGACCAGTGTGCTTTACTTTATCGACGATTTGAATATAATTCATATATATGTATGCATCTCTGTTTGTAAAGTACTAATATTGTAGTCAATTTATGTTCAGGTATAGTGTAACAGCAGGTATGGCCTAAGATACTGACAAATAAATACTTTGCAGTTACAATATTTTGAGCTAAAAATATAATTAATTTATAACTATTTCATATTAATTGCCTTGTAGAATTTTTTCCATCTTGAAACAATGTATTGAATTTATTTTCATTTACTGTAGTAATAATGTACAGTATATTCGTTTGTCATAAAGCGCTAGAAATTAATTTCAAAATTATGTTTCTATTTTGAATTTAATAGTATAGTCGTATATTTGTATGCTCTACATATCCCATCTCTATTGGAATTAGAATCGCTTTATCGTATAAATCGATTCCCATTGGTTGATATAAAAATTTTAACACATTTTAGTGGTGGTCATAATTTTCCAATACTTTATCCCGATACAGATATGCTTAACAGTGCACACGAAAATACGCATATTGGCTCCTACATTTTAATCAGAATTGTAATATGATAAAGATGCTCTGCTCATCCCATTTTCATAATTCACCTTTACTGACATTCCATATATTTACAGTAGATTGAGTGATATTTGCATTGAGACAAATTTAAACAAAATTATGTACTATTCTGTAAAAAAGGTTAAGACCCTCCCAAACATTGAAAATTATGGTTACAAAAAGAACAATTATCGAATAGGATTCGGAAATAAAAAAGGAAAAATATCTCATTTATTCCTTACGGATAAAAATAAGACTTATTTTGTTTTCATATATTGGAAATTAAGACTATTCTTATGTATACATTTTTCTTAATGGATACTTTTGAAACTGGTCATAATCTGAATATGGAAAATAGAAAAAAATGAAGATTTTTTTAATCAGAACTGATTTCAAATACGGAAGTCGAAATTTTATTTAAAGCGATTTATCGACTATTAGTGTTCGTAAGAAATTGAACATATTTTATTGGCGTTTATCAAAAGACTTCTCCTATATATATTAATCAGAGAGCATAAAATACATTGAATTATCACCTGCTTTAAAATCAGCTTAATTTGCAATAACGGCATCTTCTAGGCGAATAACAGATTATTATATACATGGTCTAAATCTTGAATCACTTAGAAAAATAATCATTGCATAAATAACAGGTACTTATATTTGTGTACACAATATACATTAAAACTAAATTACAAAATCTTGAGTAATCCTAGTCTCAAAAACTGTTGATTGGAAGATTTTGTATCTAGTTTACTTTATCATCATATCATCCAATGAAGCTAAATACATATATGGTGTGCTCATCAACTTGTTCTGTGCAGATAATGAATATATTTTAATTGAATAGTCATTGACTATTTAATTATAGTTCAGAACCTACAACAATAGTTTTGTCTCTATCTGCTTATTTTTTATCTACAATCATCAATTTACTTTGGACAGGATGCAGTTCATATTAAATCTTTTAATTTACTAAAATCATATACAGTAGAAATCAATTAAAATAATAATTCTTTAGCTTCCTAAATTTTTTATTAGACCAGTCCATCATAAACAGCACATGAATATAAATTATTATGAATATTCTGAGTTTTCAGTCATATTTTATTTAAAGTGTGACGTAATTACATTTATATGTAGGAATGTCGATTGCTATCCATTATATATATGTACTTGGTCAAATTTCCTTTGAAATAATGATAACTTAAATTTTCTCCATAAGTCGTTAAGAAATTAATTGAAAAGAAAGGACATGTTATAAAGTTAAAAAATTCATTTTTAAATACCAAATTATACAATTTATAAGTTTCGAATTGGGTGATAAGATAGAATAGAAAACTCGACCAGTAATAAAAGATGAGCTTCAAAGTTTTAATCAAAATCCTGAAAGGTTTCTATATTGGATAATTTATGAACTCACCAACAAAAAACGATTTTTAAGAACGAATATTTGTGCAAAATTTCAAATTTCAAATAACCAAAAATTAACTCTATTTTATAAATAATGAACAGATATTATTATGATAAAGGAACGATTAATTTATTTTCTTAATAAAATTTCCGGATTTTATATTGTTATCTTTCTAGTTATCAGTTTTGTCTTAAAGAAAATTAAAAATTATATCCATTTTGCACCATTTTGAAATATTTGTGTAATATCCGTAAGCAATTATTATTATTAAACTATAGACTGGACATTATTTTTTGCATTATAAAATATTTTAAATTAATTTTACTATAGCAATTCATTTTAATATATATATATAATGTCTATCCTATTCTGCTTATACTCAACATTTAAAATTGTGTTTTAATCACTTGTACTTTATAAAGAGATGCACCCTATATAAAATTTGTATTTTCTTCTTTTATAAGAATGGGTCAAAAGTCGGTAACAGTTTAGTTTTTTATAACGTTCTATAAATTGGGCAACGAAATTTCAACGTTGTAAAATTCATCGTTGAAAAATCCATTGTTGTAAAATTCATCGTTGGAAAATCCATTGTTCGAAAATCCATCGTTGGAAAATCCATTGTTCGAAAATCCATCATTGGAAAATTCATCGTAGCAATTTTAT
This sequence comes from Notopais sp. p TS-2021, assembly GCA_028455955.1. Classification (NCBI taxonomy): domain Eukaryota; kingdom Metazoa; phylum Arthropoda; class Malacostraca; order Isopoda; family Munnopsidae; genus Notopais; species Notopais sp. p TS-2021. Next base: position 7,110 of record JAJNBT010052909.1, on the reverse strand, counting down.
CGTATGAGAACTTCATCTTGAAATAATTTTATCATGACAGAATTTTATCGAAACACAAATATGTGGTTTGATAATGAAACTTATACGCAATCTTTTGTACGGCAAAAATATTTGTACACCATACCTTTATACTCCAGAGGATTTAAACGGTTAGTATTTATACTCAAGAACATTCATATATAAATGAAAATATTGAACTCTAAAATTTATTGTAGAATATTATTGTAATATTTATTAAAAAAAATATATTATATATTAATCATGCGCTATTGTTTCGAAACTTAAATCAATTTCTGTTTTTGTGTACTTTTGTTTTAATTAATGAGTAAGCATGTAGGTCTCTGCTCAGATCCTAAGGAATGTAGCACGCCGCGTCGGTATGTCAAATTGATAATTAATTTAATTTATTACATCCATCTTTAATTTTATTGTTATATTTAAAATTTAAGCCTGTATTAACTATATTTAGATAAGTAAATTTGCATTTCGTTTTAAGTCAATTGATTCAATTCATCCATTTTTTAAATGAATATCGTGATTTAATTTGTAACCTAACTTTACGAATATAAATTTATATTTAGTTTCAAACATTTTTAATGCTTGATTCAAACAAAAATTCAATAGTTACAGATTCATGTATTATATATTTGTGTCATTCCTGCTTGAAATAAACAGCAAAGTACAGTATATTGATCAAAACATCTTATATATATATTATATACTTGATATATATATATACTGTATGTTTAATGCATGATCAATGATTTACAGTGTAGCAGTTTACACACTGGTATAATTACAAGTAAACTCTACCAAGCAAATAAAACAATTAATTCCCAACGTTTCGATTGGATAGCTCCAATCTTTTTCAAGGGACGGTAACTAAAAGTAACAAACCCATATTTTGTTATCTTGCACGAGAATATCATTTCGGTTGATAACTTAATAGTTCACCGTATGTAAAGTGTTGATTTGAATATATTAAATGATCTTCAAATTTTGTTTTATAATATTTGATGAATTTTTATTATTGCAGATAAGTTGTCGTGAAGAGGAATACCGTGGATCCGATTTCAAACCATCTCTAGAGATAAGAATGACCTTACGATCGAAGTAGGAGAGTTTAAGCTTTAATTATCAATATGTGGGCGAAAACTTAGTCAACCATCAATTGTCAAGCCAAGATACTTAAACTCTCTTACGTATTCCAATGAGGGACCATCCAAGAAGATTTGTGAGCCTATTACTGCCTATCCTTTGGTAAAGAGTGTGCATTTAATTTTACAACTGTTTAATTGACCTATAAGTTATATAATACATTTACAAATAGCTATAATAAATATTCATTTAATTTTTATTTAGTTTTTAAAGTTTTATTACATTTTCGAACATTAAATCCTTTTATCTTGGAGCTTTTGATAATTTAAGTGCTAACTTGTCACTTCATTTTATTAGCGTTCAATATCAAAGCGATGAATATTTTGTGAACCGAACGACAAAATGAATAAAATAAAAATTAAAAATATGCGTAATATTCTTTATGAATGTATTTCTATTTGCTTTTCATGAATGCGAACCCAATTTATTTGTATATTTTGTCTATTCTTACAAAAGTCCATTATTGGAATGAACAAAGAACGTCCTTTTCCAAACTATCCATGTAATATAATGAGCCTATCTCTCTTAAATAATGGAAATGCATCATTGTATAACCTATGAATATAATATTTTCAATTCCCTTATAAATTAAATTACCGTTATCACGCTACAGCAAATGTAATAAATATTGCATTTTGTCATATTTCAGAAACTTGCAGAAGCAATAAATTTTAATATTTAATTTATAGTAAAATATCGTATGCCGAAGACAAAGAAGATCATCTATGAATGTGCGTTTTTTATATGAGAAATATTTCTTGTAAATTGTTATGAAAATGCGGAACATCCGTCAATATTTTAAAACTAAGTAATATAAATATTAGAATTTTCAATTCAGAAAACAATGAATTAGTTGTTCAATCTGCAAAGGCTTTGTATTTCTTTTGGTAATGACGGAAATAAATTAAATTTTCGAAGAACGCATAATTTACATGCAAAACAACGCAGACACCTTAAATTTTACGACATTTCGCCACAGAAAACCAGATATCTTGGAACAATTTTATTAAAGTTTATTGCTTCCAGCAATCGAATACTGGTCCATAAATAGTTTCGTCGAACAATCTTGAAATTAACAGATATTTTCAAACCCTTGAATGCTAATTTACATCGATTTGGAATATTGGTAATTACCAAAGAAGCACTTGAGATAAAACACCTTCGTCAATTCATCCTAATAAAAATAATATAAGTTTTCATGCTTTATTAAATAAATTAAATATATACCTATTTATTTTACGATAATCATTGGTATTCCATTTAAGATGAATACATTTATTATATTCGATTTCATTTTTAATAGAGATGCAGAATTTTATTCATCTAAAGGTAATATGCAAAGCAAAACTACTACTGTATATAATTCTAATAATTAAAATAGTTTATGAATAATAAATCCATATATAATTTTTATAACTATTTTTTGTTTGCTGTTTTCCACATCGTTCTATGTATATATTTACATGTTTGTGCTATGCATATTTAAGGTTTAAACTGGTCTGTGGATAACTTATATACTGTATGATATAAATAAAAAATAGAGAATATTTTTAAAGCCTATGACATCAAGACCTGAAATAGATATAGGTATTAGTTTTCATATTATTTCCAGAAATCCATTAAACCGGAATTTCAAAATAATTTTTATAAAAACTTGTATCATTTATGTATAGCATAAAATATAAACAATTTCAAAATAAAATAAGTTCCACGTTTTGCCAATGAACTTTAGGAAATTATTCATGGGCTGCTCAAATGTAACTCCAAATTCTTTATTTCGGTTTAATTATTGACATCTTTAATTTGTTTTTGCCCTACGTACAAACTTTCATTGAAAATAATGTACTTTTTTCGTTATATAGAAATTTATATTAGTTACGTTATATTTAATATTTCATTTGTACTTGTTACACATTATTTCTAATCACAATTATCGTGTAAAAGTAATTTAACCTGAGTCGTCAATTCTTCATATGCAAAAATTCGGAATATTATTGGTTTGTAACGTAAGTGTTTAATTGTCTTTCGAAATATGTAATTCATTTTTGTGTAAAATGGACAATAAAAAAGTTACAGCCTTTCAAAATTTATTTTTGACGTCTGTTAAGGATCCCAAAAATCATTCTCAGTAAGGTATATTAAGTATAACCTGTAATACATAAGTTCAGAATTAATAAACAATTCTACCTTTCTATTTTGATGCCACACGTTACTAAAATGTCCCAATTTACACAGGGCCTGTAATTCGAACTCCTGAATTAATTTCCATATTGGAAATCGCTATTTATATGAGCGTTCATTTTACTGTTGTACACTGAAAGCTTCCAACCGTTTGACATTTGAAACAGGAATTTTGAAAATATATTAACATAGTATCAGTTTGTTTTATAAATGACTATTAATATAAACTTAGTAAATAGGAAGAGGTTATTAATTTGAGTTATATAATATTATTGAAGAGCATATTTATGTTGTTTTTCATATTACGAGTTCTGTATATAATTAATAATGTATGATGTCATCTCATTATTACATTAAATTAAATTTTGCAGCAGAGGAACAACAGTTCACCTGAATGTCATGCATAAGTATCACGTAAAATATTTAAATATACCGTACTCAATAACAATAATTTGCATTGAAAATCAATAATTAATGTGTATTTCAAATTTCAAATTAGGGTAAAATCCAAGAACCTAGTAAATAAAACTCCTTAATAAATTAACTCCTTCGAAGTACAGTACTCTAACTGTTACTTCCTTATCCATTTGATAATAAAGCTAAAATATTTTAATACACAGATTTGTAATCAAATTCGTGTGGCTAACTAAATATATCAATTTTAGTTATATCTCATCGTATATATACTTCACTTTTAATTGTCTTTCTATTGCAATTTTAAACATCAAAAATAATTTTTACAGAGGAAATTGGTAATTGAAAGAAATGCCAATAATATTTGCTTAATCCTGAGAATTTCCACCGTTCAGTACAAATTATTAATAATCCTTCAATATTTATAGTTTTCCTATAAATCAGTGGCCGTATTAGGTAGGACTGCTTCTCTTTCTTGAAAGTTGTTATTTGGAACAAAAATACTAAGTGAAAATAATGAATCCAATTTCTGAATCCGCAAATAGCATTCGTTCAGTAATTAATCAAAGTAATGACGTTTTTCCGCATATGATTTTTTTTCATATTGCAGCTTCTGAAATAAAAAAATTGCTTAGAAATTTCGGGAAACTAAGACGAATTCCGATGACTTGAGTTATTTTAACATATTATTTATTTCCTTTCCAAATGTCGAAACAGAATCAACTTTTGCAAGAGTTCCGACAAATGAAAACGAATCTAATTTCCTTACCGATGGCTCAAAAATCTTGCAAATTTCGTGCATAACTTGACCTTATAAAAAATACATATTGTTTCTTTGAAAATAATTCTGTTGATCGTACACGCAACATTAAATTAATACTGAAACACGAAATAGGAAACTCCGAAAAATCTTATCTGAAAAACCCTATTGTAGAAAATCTCATTATTAAATTAATTGTTTTTTAATTGAAAATATTCGTGAGAACAAAAGAGTTTCGATGCAGTAGAGAGCAGTAGCTCGTCCATGCCCTTTTCAGCTCCAAAGGGCTTTCTATTCATATTCAAATTTTATCTCCTTCCTTTATCTGTTCATAATTTATTAGAGATTCAAATTTATATTTAAAGATTATAACGAATTTTAAATAATTTCGAAAAAAGTTTGAAATCAGTTAGATTTTCCGTAGTATTATTTTGTTGTCTTATAATAATAATTTGGAAATTTGGAAATACATTGAAAATTTTAATTTATTAGTGAAGTTATCATACAGTACACTTTAGATATTTATCTTATAGTTTTATATAACTAAATTTAATCTATACATTAAGTGCTTTGTGATCAATATTATTCAAAAATCTATAATGTAACTGAATTTCCATTAAATATATATAGTATCTGGGACAACTGTTTCTATACCATTCAAATTTATATTTTCTATAGGATTCATTATATTTAAAAGTTGCAAGAAGATACAATATATACTGTATTAATGAAACCAAAACAGTTCGTATTACTTAAACTATTTAATTACACTTAATTATTTGTGGACTAAAGAAAATTAATGATAACGCTAGATATATTATAATAAAATGTAAATATATTTGTATTACATATCTATAATTATATAGAATTCCCAGTGGAATGTTTCTTCGCTTTGCAGTAAGAAAATCCATCATTACACACTTGTAAAATCCACATAGTTAATATAATTCATTAACTTCCCTCCCATCCCCTGTCATTCTCTGAATTATACATTGAACTTAATTTCTCGCTCCTACAATAACATAAATAATTATTATCTCCTGTTTCAATGAATAAATATGATATCTTTTATCACAAATATCAGTCAATAGGAAAGAAAATAACAAAAATGTATTTTTCATTATCTTCACAAAATTTTCTGAATAATTTTATATTCAAACCTAAAAACAATTTAACTCTTTTGTTTGGTTGTCATAATGGAGGATATTAAATATTATCAAATAATATTTCCTGTATATATTATATACATGCAGCAATGCTCACATTTGAAGAAATTCATATTTTATTGCATTAAAGGATATAAACAATATGAAATACATATTGATATACAAAATAGAAACATTTATTAATGCTTAGTATGCTCATTTTTATCAAGAGTAATTAATTTGGTTCAATAAATGTTTTCTTAATTTATGAAATTCGTGTAAACATTAAGGCAATTTGTAATATTCAATCTGAATTCAAACTTTCAAAGGACTTTCATAAGAGAAAATTGCGAGATATATGAAATGTTTCAGAAATGATGTCTTAAGAGGTACCACGAAACAAATTCCATCAGAAATATATCCAAAGTTATCTGTTCCGAAGAAAGTAATATTAAGGTAAGAGGACAAATAAGTGTACTAATTTATTTAGATTATTAAGTAAAATTTAGTTAACTTTTTTGGAGTTGTTTAGGTCTTATTGTTTACAATTATATGGTGTTCAACTATAGTACAAATAATATAATATGTACATCCAACTTACGAAAATAAGAATTTGGATTTCAGAAAGAAGTAAAAAGAATAGTGAATCTTCCTAATTATGAAAATAATTTTTTTATTTGTATTACTTTAACATTTTTACTTTTAAACCTTACATAAAGTGGATTAAGTGTAGATTAGGTTTTTAATTTCTAGAATTTCTAGAAGTAATGTTCTAATAAGTTTATCGCATGACTATTTTTTAAATGATTCATTGATAATTAATAAAGAATCAGATATTTTATGTACAATGTGTATAATGGACATAATGTTTTTAAAAATGATTTAGATGCCGTAAAGTCCAGAACGTAAATTTTAAAAGTTTATAGTTAAATTTTTTTATATATATTCCTTTGTATGTAAAAAGTTGTATCACAAGTAGAACTATTTTATTATATAAACATTGTTCTTCTTCTTCTATCATACCCGATCGACTCTATTCCGGCATATCGTATCCTATTCCATCATATTGAAAATAATTAAGAGAAACAAAAATAAAATAGTTTAATAAAAATTCCCTTTTGAAAAATACCACCGACCACATATCTCTCTATCTTCCATAATTTAAATAGGGACTGATCTGCGAGCCTGCGACTTGACATCCTTTATTATCGAATATAATTTGCAAAAATTCGGTGTAAAATTGAAGGAATCTATCGCGGACAAACAAATATAGATTATAAGCTAAATTTATCTAAATTTATAGCTTATAACCAGCCAAAAAATAATGCTTATAAATATACAATCATTGCATTATTTTGGAAAATTGGCCGTCAAGTTATAAACATCAAGTTACTACATCATTTATTGATTCCGTCTAGTGTCTTATATATATATTATATCTATATATATATA
>JAJNBT010052827.1:0-12109 GCA_028455955.1 Notopais sp. p TS-2021 | reverse complement strand
TGAGATAGGGGGGGGGTGAGGAGAGGTAGAGAGTGCTAGAGAGAGGAAGAAGATTGAAGCAAAAATCTTGTTGGAAGTAGTTATATATACTGTATTTCAAAATATAAAGGAAATGAAGAAATTTGACCAAAAATATCCTACAGAAAAACCGCTTTACTTGTTAAGATATTCACTATAATTTAGGAGACGCTACATTGAGCAGTGAGAAACAGGAGCTAAAATTTATTAGATATAGAATGAATTATTTTATGTAAAGAAATTATTTTATTTTCCAAATCTAGGTGATAATTTTAAAAGATAGAGTCGATAATACAAGTATATTAACCAGAGTTGTTAGTATTTACCGGATTGATACTTAGGATAATATTAAATTTGCTAAGACGTCAAGAAAAATTGACATCACTAATTACAAGAAATGAGATCATTCTATTAACTGTTTACTAGAAACAATTAATACTATATTTACGACAAAAAAATTAATACAATTTACAAGAATCAAGTAATATAATTTACTTGAATCAAGTAATCCTATTAATTAAAACCAAGTATTACTATTTACAAGAAACAAGTAATCCTATAAACTAAAACCTAGTATTACTATTGACAAGAAATAAGTATCTGTGTTTATTAACAAGACAGAGCTAACCTAATTCTCAATTGTGCGACAATGTTATCTCTTTTTATCCCCTTATTTCGTCCGCTGTAATCTGGAAAATGGCGAATTTTGCAAGTCTACAAGATTAATTTGCATCGTTGATCTGGGCCAAATTGACGTTCATTAAACGTAGTAGCGAAATGAGCTGCAATTTCTCGCATTCTGAGTTGCCCTTAATTGTAATCCCATTTAAAAGATTCGAAGTCAAGAATTTAAAAATGGGATTAAAACAAGGTTCATCATTTCTTTATTCACCACTTGGACATACTGTTACAGATTCATACTGTTACAGATGCGTAATCTTGTGTCATTGGCAAATGATAAAGGTTATTCATAACGATGTTAAACGTTTCTGAACACAAAGTTAATCCGTATAGACATTAGAAAGAATTATTGTAAAATATGAACTGTCAGAAGAACCTGCCTGTAGAGAAAAATTCTGTATTTTAATAAAAACCTGTCATTCAGCAACGCCAAAAGTTTGAAGATTCCGTAACAATAAAAAAGGAGTTTCGGGCATTATATGAAATCCGTATATGTCGCGATACTTTTCAAAACTTTCTAAAAAGTAATCCAGCATTGATTGAAACAATTTAAAATTGTCTACCTATAAATTATAAACTAAAAAGACGTCTTTAGTAGAAGAATCGACATATGATAACGGGATAATTCAACAAGAGCAGCAGTTTGTTGACGAATCTTCTATTGTTCCTACCGAAGTTATTTCCAAGTTCTTATCGAAGTCCTACCGATAGTTTCTCTCTCTTTCCATTCGAGACACATATGAACTTGGGTTTGTCAATAAGCTTCTCTCCAAGACACATCGTTTTTGCCATGAAAGCCACACAATCTTCCAACTATGGAAAGATGCAAGATAATTTTTTCTCCAGCAACGCAGTTTTATGGGAAGGTAATCTTCATTCTAAGACTAAGTGAACAATATTTTCATTATATAAGTGGAAGGAGATCTTTATTATAATTAGTAGATGATCTTAATTCTATGATTTACTGCAACATAATTTTCATTCTAAATGGAAGATAATCTTCATTGTAATAAGAATGCTATCTTTATTCTAAATGGAAGATAATCTTCATTGTAATAAGAATGCTATCTTTATTCTAATGGAAGATAATTTTCATTCTATATGGAACAATATTTTTATTCTAAATGGAAAAATTTTTCATTCTATATGGAACAATATTTTTATTGTAACTGGAAGTAGATCTTTATTTTAATCTATATTCTAAAGGAACAAGATATTTATTCTAAATGTTTGAATATTGTAAATGAAAGTACATCTTTATTAAAATTTGTATGTGATCTTAATTACAAACGTTTATTGTATACCTGTCCCTCTAGATTTAATTAAATACCAAATTAGTGTCCTGCTTTGTTTTCAAACATTCTTAATTGATTTGTAGATAACTTGTAGATAACTTACTTTCATCATCAATATTGTTAATATTAAAGCACACTAAATAAATAATTTGTATAGTATGAAATAAAGTTAAAGTATGTTTGTTATGGACAACATATACCGGCAGACAGACAAGATATCAATTATCCGGGTTGAAATCCGTATGCAACCTTGGACTAGACGCCGTCTTCTACATTCTGATCGATCTATCCTATTTTTCACACGCAGACAAACGTATTATTATCACAAATTATAAATACATATTTAGTAATATTTTACCTCTTTAAAATATTCGAAACATTTATACTATAAAAACTGCATCGTTTTTTATTATTTTCGTCTTCAAAAACTTGAATATATTATCGGATTACCTGAAAGTGGCACTGCGTCTCCATGCAGTTGATACCGATATCATATTTTCCGTGTTAAATTATATGCCTTTGGTTATTATAGGTAATGCTGATAAAAAAGTCAAATTTCATTGCATCTAATATGTTATTCAGCGATGTACAAATTCGTCCATGTATCAAATTGCACTGAGTCGCTCGTATTTACCCTGCTCTAGATAGGCTTTAGGAGGAAATTATTTCCATACCTATTACAGTATATTCAGTTTAATTTAATGGTTAAAATCTCGAAGCCACGTTCACATAGCGACTGCTGCGAGTATAAGAGAGCTCGGTTCTCTCCGCGGGATTTCAGGTTTGCACAGACGTGGAGTAAGGAATCTAGTCGATTTGTCACTCACAATTAATAAGATGTCAAGGTTCAAAATTGAAAATACCCAGAAATAAAATGAAAACTGAGCTGTATCACCTTATATATAAATACAACAGGCAATTTTGGATCAACACAGTTTCGTAATAGGATTTACGGAGCAATCTTTTTATATATTTTCAAATTATATACTTTTTAAGTATATATGCCTTATATAAGAGCTTGTTTAAATTATGCTTGTCTAATACATATATCGCAAACAATTTCAGTAAAATATCAGTTAAAAAAAAACACAATATTTTTCCAATATTTTTAAAATGAATTATTTGCCTGTTTTCTAAAATATTTTAATAGTTTATTATCCTTTTCTACGATATTTATCTAAAGAAAATATTGAATATTTTGAAAAGGAAAATCAAATTACAATAGAAATTCCCTCATATTTCGAGGCAAAATTTTAATCTTTATATTCGTCTAATTGACATTCATTTCAATTATTTATTTATTTGCCTTTATTATAATTAGTGTTTTATTAATTTAAAATATTAATTAGACTCCGATTACAAATGCCATGTTACGTATGATTTTATTGATGTGAAAGTAATATTGTAAAATTGTAATAAGTATTTTACTATTAATATTATTGATTCAAGTTACTGTAATATTTTTATTACCGTTACAAAGTTAATTTCAGAGTTGTTGATTGGTTCGCTGAAATTAGTTAATCTTCGGAGACATTAATTAGTAGGTTCTGACTGTATATGGATTGGCTCTGAACTTTGACTGAAGAGATATCGAACTTGAAACTTGTAACTTTGGCACATAATGTCGTCATCTGACACTCGAAGATACACTCCTTAAAAGAATCCTTCTCTGGGGCTTCTCCAAATGCTGTCGGATCTTCAGGTCCCCTCAGTTCCTTAGCCAAACCAAGAAATTGGTCAGCAATTGGATCCACGTAGTCTTCGCTGATTGGTCGGATTATTAAGTTGGCAAATGGCAATGATTTAATTAACAAATTTAATTAACAGTTTTAGTAATTAAATTGCGGTAATTCTGTTTTATTATTTTTAGTATTATCCTGATATAGGTGAAGACGTTACGTCGGTCTTTAAAACTATCCTGTTTTATAATTATACATGAATTTTGAAAAGACAATTTTAGTGAAAAATGTAAAATTTTCCATTTATTTTCGGGTCATTAAGCTTATTTTCAAGAAGGTCATCTTCTAAATCTGATTGCCTAAATGAAGCTTTCCTTTCTGAAATTTCTATCAACTTACAGATGACTCATTTTGTAGTTCAAAAAGATTTATTTGTTATAAAATCAGTGAATTACTACTCTCAACGTTCGATTTTGTATTTCTCCCTTAACCGTCTTGTAATTGTATATATGTAACAAATAAATAAATAAATCAAATATTAAATCAACATTAAATGTAAATGAATTAAATATACAACAATTTGTAAGCAGAAAAAAAGAACTTAGATTCCTCTCAGCTTTACTCCCCTGACCAAAATGTTTCTCTTTAAACAAGAAATTCCTCCCTGAAGAAACATGAGACTACCGATTGAGAGTCACTGCTGTAGATTGTAGAGAATGTTTAAAACTACCTCGGTAACGTTTATTCTTTCCTCAAAAACAACAATAGTTATTTTGAAAGTAAATATGTTTTTATATTGATCCTCCAATTTCTTATTTTCAAAACCGTTTTTTCTTTATTGAAAAACCTTTGAAAAGGGAATATAAAAAGTATTCGCCGTCAGCATTGGGTTTTATTTTTTAAATAAATATTAGTTTTTTTAGCAAAATGTTTTTCTTTTGATTACAAAATAACAATAAATGGTAAATAAAAGATACCTGAGGCATATTTTCATAGCAAAATAATCAAATTTTGCAACAATAAAATATATAATGATATTATCAGAAATATTTCAAATATCAAAAATGAAAAAAAAAAATTATTGAAAACCCTTCTAAAATCTAAAAATATTAGATGAAATTTAAAACTCTTAGAAAAATCATTTAGATATTACAGTATTTAAAATAATACTTCGATATTATTTAAAACTTTATAAAAACATTTAGATAATATTTAAAACTCTTTAAAGAATAATAAAAACATTCAGATTAAATTTAAAACTTTAATGTTTATTGAATCTGGAATTCATCGAATTAATTAGGGGGCATCGTGCCTGAATATGTGTGGGGAGGGAGCGGCGTGATCTTTTTATATAGTTGGGAAGAGTAAAAGAGGAACTTTGGACCCTAGGGGAAGTTAAAATACGTTCAATTAACTTCTCATTACAACTTGAAGATTTTTAACACAGAAATAACACCAATGAAGTTTATATATTTGAGAAAAATTAATATTTAAAATTACAAATACAACCAAGTCGTTGTGAAGATTGTCCATACAGCTTGAAATCCAGACGTAAAAAGTAAAACGCGCAGAGTGCTAATTTGTTAATTTGTGAAGTGTGTTGTCAAATCCAGACCACAGAATGGCTGGGATAATAAATGAACTGTTAATAACAAGGCCAACACAGCCGCACACGCAATAATTTCAATGGGATTAATGTATTTCTCAATTATTCTAGTGCATTGTTTTAGCTCTGAGATTCTCAATGAATGTTACAGTTTAATGGACCGAAAGACTTTACAACATCTCCTTCTCATTCAGTCATTCACTTATTCATTCTTTCAGTCATTCATCTAGATTCAAAGAAGAATCCACTCGTGAAATGAATTTCGGGGATTTCGTACAACGAGTTATTGCTTAGGAGAGATTTCGTTTTGGGTATTTCATTTTCTTTACGAAATCACGATTATAAATGACATTACTATACAATTGATACAGAAAATGTCATATATATAGAGTTTGTGATACAAAATTTACTTTTTATACTTTTTATAAGTATTCGATCGTTACATTCTTCAATCATTAATCGTTTTTTGCTATGCTCTATAGTCTATATACACAATTTGCATCGGAATAGGAGTCGTTTCACCAACGAAATCGATTCCTATTGGCTATCATGAATAATTGAACGCATTCTATTGGTAGATACCATATTTGACAACGTTATTCTGATACGGATATACTTTATAGTACTCACGAAAATACTCGTATTGATTTTGATATTGATGATAAATTTTTTATTATATAGTACTGAAGCCATATTAATAATGAATTCAAGTTGCAATATTATTATTATTCAATTTATTATCAACTTAATTCGCATTAATAATGAACGACTAAGTAATAAGTAGGTAGTAAATCTTTATTAATAGACTATAAATTATTTAGCATCATGTATTAAACAGATATCAAACATGCATCGAGTGTTTTAGAGGCGTTTTAATCAAAATCTAGCCGTTTGAAACGTGTCTTACACAAATAAATTTGTGATCAGAAATGAGGATATTTGGCTTCTATTATTCGACAGATCCAAACTTGATCCCTAGATCTTCAGAAAGTGGAAACTGGACAGTGGAAAGTGGAAAGTGGAAGCCATATTGTACCTATTCAATATATAATACAATTTAATGATATACATATAAATGATATAACAACGTTTATATCTTTATAATTAAAATAAATATAATTATATCTTATAATTTGTAAGTTTTTATTATTATATCAGTAATACTAAATATTTCATATTAAAAAATTGTTGATTTCAAACGGTTTTCGACAGTGGTTTTATTGTCAGATATTCAAGGTGCAATGCGATGGATGCGGGTTCGCTTCCTGGCAAGACTAAATTATTTTGTGCTTTACATGTATTTGAGTAAATCAAAAAGTGTTAGAAAATTCACTGTATATTCAAACACTTTTGAGTTACGATGCAAATTTAAGAAATACCGTTTAATGATTTACAGTGAACTAACTTAGAAATTACTCGTATTTATTTCATATGCGAATAAAATAAGAATTAATATGGTACATAATTCATATTTTTATTTGTTTATAAACTTATATTTATTTATTATTTACGTGAATTGCATTTACAATTCATTTTTTTATATGAAATAATCGAATCTAAAAATGATGAAATATTAATTAAACTTTGTATTTGGTTGGTTTCATCTAGATTCTGGAAGGAAGGAAGTCATCTGTCAATCTGAGTAATTTGAAACTAATAAATGGGTTACGATTAGATTTAATAAAGCGATTTGATTTTGGAAAAGAGAACTCAAATGCAATTAGGTCTGAATCGCTGGACCGACACCGGTAAAAAAACTGAAAAGTCGTTGTTTCTTCTTTTCAGAACTTTCAGAATCAAGGAGCTACGATCACAGACAATGATGGATTGGCTTTGGTGAAACAAATGGCGGAACATGTCACAAATATGATGGAGTATAAGATCCAGGCAGTGAAGGTACGGTATTCCTTGAAGTTCTACATAAGAATTCTAGATACATTACAGGTATAAATAAGAGACTATTATTTATTTATCGTAATGTTTTCCCGTACAGAGAATTATGAATGTGGCGGAGGAAGTGTCTCAGGACCCAAGTTACCTCCAAGAAGAATGGAAAGGCTACTTCAATTCAAAAGTTATCAACCAGCCTGATGAGTTCTTCGAGAAACTAGAGGAAAGATACAGTGACAAAGCTTACGATTACTACGGGACTAAATTTAAAAAGTTTTATCGTCAGTTGGATTTGACCACCAATTCACATTTCGACGGGACTCCCGTATCCCTAAACGTGTCGACTGTACACGTTCCTACCAACGTCTTCGAAGGAAGTAAGTCATCCTTTTTCAGCGGGAAATTACACGTCATCTACTGTAGGATAAATCTGACCAACAAATAGTAATTTCTTATACTTAACTAGATTGCATTTTTACGTATTTAAGAATAAATTGCGGTAGGAAGGTTTAAACTAGATTAAATTCAAATTAAATTGATTTTGAATTAGGATTTAATCAAGGTTGAATTTATATTTGATCATGATAAATTAATAAAGATTCATGATTTAGAATTTTTGAATAAAAATTCAATGTAAATTAAATAGCTATTTATTTTATATCAAGATTTCAATTATATTTATCCGATATTGCTTTACTTCCATTTTGAATGAAGATACCTGTTAAATGGCAACTGGTTAGTAAATCTTTTCAATACCGCAATAGAATAAAAAGATTTTTACCGATTGCAAAAATGTCCCCGCTTCATTTTTAAGAATCGGTTTATAGTGAGTGCCACTTGAATTTGGTTACAGAATGCCATAAATGCAAAAAAATCCTATCCTAAAATTGGCGCAAAATCTATTCGACTTCATGATCTACCGAATAAAAACGTGAATACAGATAGCTACTATACGCGTTCCTTCCATTCCATTTATGCAAAGAAATGCGATGATGTAAAAGTCAGTCGTAATTGCTCGATTATTTCTATACTAGTTTATTGGTTGGATGCCTTAAACAAGATTTTTAGACCAATAGTGAACGTATATAAACCCGATCGATGTAGAGCGTCCGTATTTTTATCACACGACTATTTTTCTCAGGTAACGAATATGATACAGGTACAAATAAATTATAAAAATTATTTGAAAATCGATACAAAAGTAATTTGCTGCCAAGTATGGAAATTATAATGTACTATATTTATATATACTGCATACTGTATCTATAATTTAAAATAACATTATACAGTTTATAAGACTTTAGAAAGGCAAAGCTATCATCTTAAAAAGATATATTGGAGATATTTTAGTAGATATTATTCGATATTAGAAGTTTGTAATAATCTCGAGGCTTGCGTAGTATCATTAAAAAATAGTTTATAAATGTTTTTAAAATAATATTGATACCGGTAGTCATAATAATACATGAATAAACAGAATGTTCAAATATATTTTGTGAAATATAAGTTGGTTGTAAAATAAGGGAGAAAAATATCGTAAAAAGATTTGATGAAAACGATGTGTTGCATGCAACCCAAGGACGTGACTCGCCTACATGAACATCAACACCTGTTGATGCGAGATTCGTTAAGAAAGTTTCCTTGAAAGCGCACAATATATCTACTTTTATCTTTACCATCTACATTAATATCATCTTTTATCTCCGCAATCGGCAGTAATATGTAGTTTCAATAAATTTTTATCAATTTTTATCCACTGAAATATTTCCTATCATTTACTAAATCTATACTTTTGTATATTCTCTTTACAATTATATATTTTATCAGAGCGGGTCAGCCGTGAAGTTGAAATGCATTTTTGAAAATGCTTATCTTATAAAAATATTGTTTTCCAATATTGTACCATTTCAATACCAGAAATATTTGCTGGTGGTATATCGTTATAACATGAAAAATGAATTCTACTTGTATATTTGAAATTGAAAACTACCGTAATCCTTCCTAGGTCCAGCCGTGAAGAAAGCTATTCGATGGTCCGAAGCTCTGGAGAAAACTTTCTACTCCAACTATGAACATGATCCAAGTCTGAGTTGGCAATATTTCGGATCGTCAACTGGCTTCCTACGACAATTTCCAGGTAATTTACATTATTCTGCAGGTTCTTCACTCTCAGAATTCTTGAGATCGATAAGTTAAATTACATTTAAGTTACGTTAAATATACTTGAACGTTTTTTTACCAAGGTTCTGCATGGAAAATGGATGTAGAAGATCCAGATCTCTATGACGCAAGATTAAGAAGCTGGTACATCCAGGCTGCAAATTCTCCGAAAGATGTTATTATTTTATTGGACATATCTGGTGAGATTAAACTGTCTCCTCCTCGAATAACGTAAAATAAGTTTTGACTATACTTGTATTTTATAAATAAGTTTTGACTCTACTTATATTTTAAAAATAAGTTTTAACTGTACTTATATTTTAAAGGCAATTGCTTCTTACGGAATTAATTTTCAGGATCTATGACTGGATTAAGAAAAGAAATAGCGAAGCATGTCGTCCTGAACATTCTAGAGACCTTGACAGAGAATGATTTTGTCAACATTTTCACATTCAGTGAAAAGACTGAGGAGCTCGTAAAATGTTTCGAAGGTACCTTGGTTCAGGTAACAAAATTATTTTCATATTACCATATATTTTATTTTTATTTAACTGAAAGTGACTTATACATAGCATAGTAACATATATTAATATAAAGTATACTATTCTTTAAGTAAACAGTAGTTCTAATAATATGTCAATTTTCTAGCTAGTATAAGATAGTCTAAAACTTCTGTTTTTAATGTCATCTTAAATGAAAATATAAGCTTGAGTCGCTGGCGTCATTTATTTTGAATTTAAAGTTTGTTTCTTCGGTTCATTATACGGTTAGAAACTAGAAACTTGATACAAAATTCTTGTTTGTTGCAGGCAAATCTTGAAAACATCGGTGAATTCAAGAAAAATTTGGACGGTTTAGAAACTAAGAATATAGCGAACTTTTCAATGGCTCTGACGACGGCCTTCCAGCTACTACAGAAGGTATTTCATTGACCCCTTGGCTTGTTCACATAGGTTTATTATTCTATAATACTTGCACCACAGAAAACTAATTACACTTCTATGACGTTTAGCGTGATCTGTTTTTATTTTTATGCAAGTCATTGGACGTATTTTCGGGTTCTGTATATACTCAATCTGTATCTGAATAAGAAATTACTTTTTTGGGCGGAATTGATTCCCATTTGTCAGAAATTGAAGACATTCTTGACTACATTATTCAGATACAGATGTGTTTTATAATGCACATGAAAATATGTATATTTATTATTCCGAGTTCCTAATTCTGTCATGGATTATAATAACTTTGAGTTCTATTTTTACTTGTTTACGAAATTTATTGAAAGAAACAAAAAATCCACTGAATTTCAAAAAAGGTTAAATACAAAATGAAAAAGAAGCTAAATACTTTGAAATTATGGAAACTTTGTCAATATATTTATAAGTGATTTCGAATTAATTTTATAAATTGTTATAACTAAAAGTATATTTATTAAGGCAGTAGGAGCTATATAGGTATATATATATATTAAGATATTACACTAACGAACATATAGTTTGTTCCTGACATTTTAGCTAAAATATGTCACAGATACATCTTTTAAATATAGACTATTTTAAGGTAAATATATTGACTTATTTAAGAGAAGGTTCTCAATAAGAATTTTATGTCACTGAACTTACTCATTCGAGGGAATGAGAAGTCTTTCATTTTTTTATTGGAGATGAGATATCACATTCCCTGGGTCATATATGCTTAAATAAATTCAACAAACATTATGCCAAGATGGTAAATGTTGTTTGTTTCAAAGCGCAAGTGTAAGCAGGTTTAATGTGAGCAAATTTATGTTTACTGATATGTTTCCCTGTTTTATTCTCGGTTTGTGACAGACTAATAACAAGGTAGGTTATATCAACCTTGAATTATATATCTCTCACACTAGCACTTTTGCGCACAACCACTCATATGCTACTAGAATGTTCCAGAATATTGCATTGTTGTTATTTTATAAACTAAGGAAAAAACTACATATTATTGAATACAATATATACATTTCTTGCTAAGATACAAACTTCCATTGGAAATATCTTTCCATTCTTGTGCCAAGAACTATTTTAGTTCATTATGACTTATTTAGGAGACAAAGATAGAGTTGCAGAGTTAAATAATTATATAATATATGTATGTAGAGTTGAGAATCCATTGCTTGATATTAATAGCTCAAGCCTAACCTAATCAAGCATTGTCTATATAAAATATACCCTAAAATCTATCTGAGGATCTAATTTTTCAACTAAACCAATATTTCTATAGTCAAAATCTTTGATGATATCAAATAATAAAATTATAGAGACAAACAGTAAACAAGAAAATTGATTCTCATTAATTTGATTAAATTTAACAATTACAGTAATTAACAAACAATTTTCAAATGGAAATATACTATTAGTATTCAGAGTCCATCACTATCTTCCTTGTATCGACAAGTAATTTTCCATTAAATAACAATTTAGATCTTATTTGCACTCATTTCTGGAACATTGGAGTACTATCGATTTACTTGACTGGCATTAAGATTTCCGACTACATTTTTGCAGTCGTTAATGCTCAGTGATACAATCGATATTACTTGGAGCAAGCTGCCGTAGCTTCATTATAAGATAGTGTGATCTGATAGCTAAATTTAAAATTGGATAATTTGTCTCTCACAGTTAATGGTGTCTGATTTTCAAGTGAAGATGTGTTACGTTAATTTGATATATGTCATCACCTGTCGAAGAGATACTATAAAAACCGGGGGGGTCAAAATATTCAATTGATCCTAACATCTTGCACCCTAT
>JAJNBT010052379.1:0-10036 GCA_028455955.1 Notopais sp. p TS-2021 | reverse complement strand
TATATCTAGGACATAATGGTATAATAATATAACAGGAGTAGCTACATCTGAATGCAAATATGCAACAGAAATTAACGGATTTACATATGTTAATTGTAACATATATCGAGGTATTCCTGTATACAGTTCCTGCTTTTCATTATTTATTATTTAAAATTGGCTCGTATATTACGGCTGCAGCCATCCAACAAATGTTTTTGGGTCAATCATTTTGCAAGCAAGCAAATTTGTTTGGACTATCGTGAGTACACTCACCTAATGCGAGCGACTCGATTTTTTAACATACGGGCTTTAGAACATTTGCGTGAAGTATTTATTCAGGCATTTATGATTAATGAATATTTCTTCTTGATTGAATCTTTTGTCATGAATGTCTTATGCGTGTGGTAATCGAATAGCACCTTTAATAAATCTGCGTGCATCTTTCTCGATTGTGTTTCAAAATTGTTGTACAGTATTCCACAAGAAATCAAGTACAGGTACCGGTATAATTATTTAGAAATCCCGAAAAAAGTGAAAAATGAAACGTATTTATATCGCATAACAATAGTAATATATTGCAGTAAAATATTCACATTGAGGATCAATTTTAGATCACGACCCCAGCACAGTCCGGGGGGGTCAATTGTTAGGTTTGGTATATCCTTATGTATAAAATATTTGTAGGTATTTTGAAAATTGTTGGGTTGGGTTAGCTTAATCGTCTAACCCAGTGGTTCCCAAACATTTTTTTTACTCAAGGCACACTTTAAGAAAATATATAAAAATTTGGTGCACTTTCTCCATAAATTAGGCTTTATTAATACAATCTAAGACAAACTTGTTTAATCTTCATAAAGGATGTATAAACCTCTTAATTTACATCAATATTAAAATCTAGGACTGAGTTGACTGGGGGTCGAGATCTAGGATTGATCCCACTTTGGAAATTCTTTTTCCAATGAAAATAAAATATATTATTCAATAAAAAGAAACTTACAAAATCAAACTTAAATATTTGAGTTGTTGTGGTAAACATTAAACGCCCGTACAGTTCTGTGCAATCAGTATGGAAAACTGCGAAAAAATGACTTCATTTATAATTATCTAACAAAAAGAAATTATGGAAATTGTATACAAAAAATGAATGTTTTTCGCAATTTCTCGACATTGTTCAATGAAGAGAGAAT
Source organism: Notopais sp. p TS-2021 (assembly GCA_028455955.1). Taxonomy (NCBI): domain Eukaryota; kingdom Metazoa; phylum Arthropoda; class Malacostraca; order Isopoda; family Munnopsidae; genus Notopais; species Notopais sp. p TS-2021. Next base: position 8,867 of record JAJNBT010052379.1, on the reverse strand, counting down.
TGAACTCTCCAGAGAATTGTACAAGATTCCACTGTTTTGCCAAATAAAACAAATTGTTAGGACTCCCGAATGAGCACTAATTTCTTCGTGGAAATGTGAATAAATTTTGTTTTTAGTCTTAAACTTTTTCGCTTTTTATTTCTCATTAGTGAGGTTTAATTAAAAACACTTCGAGATTGATTCTATGCAATGCTATTTACCGTCATAAATAAGAGTAATTAAATTATATTGCACATTTAATAATATGCTCTATCGGGGATTATCACTTTTTTATATACAATATGATACAATATATATGTACCTGTAGAAATTATGATAAATATTTGCACTACAAAAGTTTAAGTAGTCATGAGTATAATGCTTTTATAAAATACAAAGTTGTAAAAATATTATATTGACGCTTAAAGAATTCGACACTTGCAGCACCTTTTGTAAAAAGAGGCCATAGACTGAATGCTATATTAAGTTTTGAAACGACGTCTCTGATTGGATAATAAAGTCCCATTCTCAATACTCGTTTTACATTGTTCATTGTTTTGTGTGGGAAGCTGCTGCGCTAGATGCAGCGACAGACGCAGCCTGAAGACTATATGTATGTATGCGCTAGGCCTAAGAGTTAGGGAGTAATAAAAGGAAAGAGGGGAGAGGTCTGTTCTAGTATTCCAGTATCGATCTTGCCGTGATTTATGGAAAGTCGTAATTTATATTGAAGCGCTTAACAGTTGTTCCGAATTAGTTTAAAAACTCTCTACTCAAATGTTTTCTTTCTTTCATTTTCGATAATGTCTCTTTAAAATTAGTTATTAATAGGAACAAATTGGGGCTCCTCTTAACTTATATTGATGGTAGATTTATTGTTTTCTAAAATTAACGACACTTGTTTAAAAAGTAATTTCAGCAATTCGACAAGTTCTTTGTTCAATTTCGATCTTTGCTTGGTCCACAAAAAAGTTACAGAAATAAGTCTATATGAAATAAATGTACAAGTGTTAGGTTATGTTAGATATGTTAAGTTAGGTTAGGTACGTTATTTTAAGTTTACAGTAGTTAGATATGTTAGTTTTTAAGTGAATAAAATATTAAATTTAAATATTTTAGTGAACGATTTGGTCTGATTCAAGCATATTATCTTTATTTCTACCTCGTCAAAACTAAAGTCGATGAATTAGTTTTGGATTTCAATTTTTCGAATGCATTTTTTCATTTATTAAATGTCTGAATTTAGAGCGCAAAACCAAAAAATATTTTATGTTTATAAAAAGAACAATAGAAAAGAAAGAATTGTGAGTTAAAGGAGCAATAATATTGATAACAACATTGAAAGTTGCTAAATATTAACTAATATACACATTTATTTATTTCTTTTCTAGATAAAGATTCATTAGAAATCTAGACATTTGTTTTTAGATTAATTACATTTTACATTGTCAATTGTAATCATGGTTGACGATTCCATATTGCAATGTTCTTCTAGAGTTTTAAAGGATTCTCTTCTAACCAAAACCAAGTGGATGGAGATTCTGTCTGTTCCTAATCATTAGGTTTTCTCTGACTTTGTTATCAGTTACTTAGATGGAAATAATTCAGATGAAAACTTAGAATAACTCATTGAGAAAAATTATTTTCGAGATTATTAACTCTTGTTATCTTTTACCAGTGACCTATAAAGGGACATCTTAATTCTAGTGAATCTTGAAGAAATTGCTAATGTTATTGTTAAAATACTAGAGTCTTTATGGTCTAGTAACTCAGTAGTTGAAGACCAACTGAACATGAAATATTTTGATCACCCGACGATCAAGAACTAACTCCTGAAGTGTACTGATGAGTTACAAGTTTTCCATATACTGAACAAATGGTCGCCACTTAGAAGAGTTTTTCAGTACTTCAACCTTGACAATCTCGCATAAGTTCCTCGACAATCAAAAGGAGAACATTTCAAGGCACTTTTTAGAGTTGCTGCATTTAAAACTCTTAAGGAACTATTCTCTCAATGTGGTTAGTCCACATTAATGGCTGTTGAACCAATTCTTTAAATGACAAATGATATTACAAATATCAATATCTTGCTACCTACTGTAGGATAAAATATTGTACCTTCTGGATGGTTCAACAACTCTGGAGTTATAACGAAAGGTTCCCATTTCAACAGATTAAAAAAAGTTTCAAGTGTGGAAGATTTACTGAAAATAATTTCTAAGTTTCCTCAATACAAGAAACTAGAAAATTTAGCCGATTCTGACGAAATTTATGCTGTGTTACTTAATTGTCATTGGCAGAATTTAATGTATCATTTCAAAGAAGGTAACTAGGATGGACTTCCATATTGTTATTTGCACCTTAAGAAGCTCGAAGGCAAACTGTTGAAATTAATACATGCTTATCTTATCGAGGAGAGACTCCTTTTAAATACAATAGCTGGAAAATTTATTAAATATATGACCTCTTGATTCAGAGTCGAAAGATACATGTTTTAAACCTCAATTACACCAAAAGGAGAGGATGAAAACAAGCACAAGGAACTTATTTGACTGAATGTTTATGTTTATAAGCACTACATGCAGTATAAAAAAGTCTTCATTCTCGAAGATGAGACGTAGTTCTCGAAATTTGTACATCAAACTATGTTTCGTACGGTTGTCTTTTGCTGTTGACATCGTTTAATTTATAAATATAATTTATATTAATTTATATTTATTGAAAAAGTTTTCACTAACAATAACCAAAATGATGGGTTAAAGTAATTGAGTTACGGTATCTTTCCCTATCGAATAAATTACATCGGAAAAAATAATCTCGATAAACCAGAATAATAAACAAAGACATCGATTACAAAGAAACTTTTATATTTGGACAACAATTCTTCCTGTTTCAAAACCACTCTTTGACTGAATAATATGTCTAAGCAAAGAGGTAGTGTCATGGCAGCCAATTTCTCTAGAAAGTCGTAGGAAGAAATTTCGACCGAAGAGAAAACACTTTAGCTTCAGGAACTCTGAAGTTGGTGGAATTTGAAAAGTTGGTGTTGATCGAACTGTCCCAAATATAGAGGGGAGGAGGGGGGAATTTACAAAATCTTTCGAGCAACTTCTAATTACGGTTTGGAGCGAGGCGGAAAAACTTTGTTTACATTTCTATATATATGAAAACTCATAAACTAGAAATGTATTTTGCGTTCATAAGTTGATCGTTTTTTAACTTGGAGATCAACATAACTTGGAGGATATGTAAATTATCTCGAAATAAGTTCAATATAAACTTAACAATTGAATTGGGAGAATCTCGCTCGAATTTCTTAGGAATACAATTTTCGTCTGGAAATAAATTCAAATATAGATTTTCCGCTGAATAAAGAAAGCTAAAGAAAGTTTTCGAACATTTTATTTTATCTGACTTCATCGATTTAAGTAAACTTCTTCATTGAAATAAAATAAATCTTGGTTTAATTAAATAGGTTACCATCCATTAATATTTTGAGTCAGTCATTTGATTAATATTGAAAGAAAACTAGGATCAATTGAATAATAAGGTCCAAATAGACTATATGGAACATTGTTAAAATGAAGTGATGCAATCCATGTTATTCCATGGGTTGCTTAGTGGCGATTGCCATAGACTTTTCAAACGGAAGCTTCTCTTGGATTAAGAAATACATACTAAAAATGTCTCTAAAAAAACCCACTAAAGCTGAAATACAAAAATGAATTATAAATCGAAAAGATTCCTCAGAAACCACGAATCCTATGAATCAACAATGTGTACCTAAAATAAAATGGATCATCAATTGATAATTTCTTGAAAATATCAATAAAATATCAATAAAATATAATGAATGAGAAATGAAAGAAGAGAAGTGAAAAATTCAGTAAACCTCTATATATAATAATGTGATATATTATATATAGAATTACTGTACAATACAACCTAATTTAATAATGTAATGGAGTCCGAAGTTAAACGATTTTATTGTGAGAAATTAGAGTTACACGTATAATTTTAAAATGTTTAAATTGTCAAAAAATAAACTAAAACAAGGCCGCTATATATTTTCCTAAATCTGAGCTGTTTTGTGAAACCAAATCATTTGCACAAAAGTTAAAAAAAAGTTGCGAACTAAACGCAAACGTTTTATAAAATGAAATATTTTTCAGTTTGTATCAAGCGAGATTCTTTCTGATGCAGATGTTCAAGATGAATTGGAATCATTTTTTCGTACTTATGAAACCAATATTGAATAAATTGCTTAACATTAGTTCCTATGAGAAAATACCATTATTTCCAATATTCATTTCATTAGCGCCCTTTTCCTGGTACTCATCTCCCGCCCTGTTACCAAATTATTACATTAGGCCGCTCAGTAAACTGTTTTTTCGTACGTTTGAAAGTGGTCTCTCGCGTGACAGGCTGAGATCCGTGCCACCGAGAAGATTATATTATATAATAAAGATCATAAAAACTTCCATGAAAAGATGACATTTTGTCATTTATAGCCAAAGAAAAACAATTTCTTGCAGAAAATGTTCTAAAGGTGAAAAGATCTGGTTAACTAATAACAGTAACAATTTTCTTTCAGGCAGTTCTTCAAAATAAATAACTCATCAATACAAACTACTTTCGAAATATTAAATACTTAATTACTTATATATTTTAGAATTTATTTAGGAAATTTCTATTTCATAATTTATTTATGATTGTAAATATGAATGAGAAGCGAAAAGAGCTGAGAAATCGCGATAATATTGAAATATCTGAAAAACTGAATATTAATCGTGGTTTGAGAAACTTTCAAAATATTCCCGAATTTCTTGGCGATTTTTTACAAAATTTTATTTTCTGGAACTGTTTTCCAGCTGATTAATGTATTTATACAATTACATTTGGATGACAGTCGATGATTGGTTCACACAATAAAAGACCATTTATTTAAATATATATAACTGGAAAGGAAATTAACAATTAATTTGAAATCGCTTTGCCCGTTTTTTGTTGTGACAAAGAGAATCTAGTTCTATTGACCAATTACGTATATTTTTTATCGAATCTATTTAAGATTAATTTAAAGATAAAGTATATTTTCTACCTGATTCCATTATAAAATACGATGATGTTTATACTGAAGAAGGCACTATCGGTTTAATTCAGAGCTGGATTTGATTACCTCAAATGTGGAGTTCTAATCGAGTTATCTGGCAGTAAATGTATTTACGCTTGAGGACCTGTTGAGGTTGCAAGTCTGATGTTGCAAGTCTGATGTTGCATTTTCATTCGTTATTTGTCGTTCACTATTCTATAGTGAGTGTTGTATTTAATTCGAAATTGAGAAGTTCATTATTACATGCTAATTGTCATAATCAGGTGAACTGTTGAATTTTGTTCTGTTTCTACAATCAATAATACTACCAATTATGAACCGAAAATAGACTTCATGTTATTTTGAGCTATGGGCGCATTTATACCAAAAGTCCTTAGTTGGATGATCTTATATATGATATAACAACCCGCTTTATGATAGCCATTTTGTCATCTATCAATGTAGGTAATTGAAAAATTGTTGCCCAATTAAAATTATTTTGTGAATTATTACTTACTTTAAAATTAGCTGTGATATAAGATGACTAACGATGTGTTGTTGCTCACTTTGAGATAATTGAGATGCTTCACTGTGGGATGCCGCATTTTTTTTGGATATCTTTTTGGGGAATAGATGCTAAGCGTTAATTCGATGTGTATATATATATCGGCTAACATAATTGAGTTTTAGATGAAGGTTCTTGTTTTTAGACGTTTGTTCTATATTTCTTGCGTTCGACATTACAAAGCACTTTTTCTGAAACAAATTTGGTACACTTTATAATTTTATTTTTAAGTTTCAGTTAATAAGAGAATCCTAAAAGATAAAATTTTGCTCACTTTTCAACTTCGGCCGTAAAATTAAATATTTCAAATCAATTTTCGGCGGATCTCATTCAAAGGAAAATAATAAAAGTTTATTTTTACAGCAGTTTGTTCTTTTTGAAAATTGAGCACATGATTATCCTTGTTTTAATTACTTTTATTAACTTGGAAAATATTATTACACTTTGGAAATTATTTGTTCATTTTTCCTTGGTTTTTCTTTCATTCAAAGACAAACTTTGTATAAATTTAACAAATTTGTGTTTCTCAACCTTTTATGGTATCAAATGAGTATCTTTTATTATCAGAGCAGTTTTTTTAGATTATATATTTTTTATTTCACGAAAATTAGTAAACACTCTATGTCTATGGGTAAATTTTGGATTTGTTGTGATAATCATATTTTTTATAACGATCTTTTAAAAAACACACTTCATATTCGCAAAGTTTAGGTTTTAAAGTTTATTGTGATGAAAGGTTTTAATTGTTTTTCTTTCGTTTAAGCTTAATTATTCCTTAGTTAAGTAGATTGAGTGGCACTTCCATCCAAACAGTCTTTATTTGTTTATATTTGTTAATTCTTATTTCTTCTAAATAATAACCAATATATTTCTAATTAATTAGGTTCTTTCTTTACAATTCTTGTTGAATTTCATAGGAGAATTAATTCTTCTAAAATTGGAGTAATTTTTTTTCACTTTATAAATACAAATTTGTATCGTGTGTGAAGCTAGGGAGGCCTTAAGGGTTTAAAAGCTCAAAATATAAACTCACTATCATTCTATACAGATGGCAGTAACATTTATGTTTAACTATAGGTACAGTTATACTAAAACGAGAGAGAAGCAATTGGAACCTTATATCAAAGTGTAGTCTAGATGATTTTAGAACCTCAACTTTAAGAATGATGTTTATTTTATAAGATTGCTATAAAATATAATTATCACAACAAATCTAAAATTGTGGTGAATTTCCCCGTAGACGTAGGGAGTTAACTAATTTCAGTGAAATAAAGACAAACTTGATAATAGTCTGTTGCCAGTTGCTGATATTATTCCAAACTTCTATGACATTTTACCCATGTTATAAAATATCAGCTGCTACCCTTTATATACATTATCCCGAAATTGTAAAGCATTTTCATTTTATTATATAATTTTTTTTGCATCAAGAGACTCCAGAACAAAAAAAAGAAACTTCTTGGTATTTCATTATAGCTCTTCTCTTTCTTGAGATCTTTGTCATTCGTGGAGCCAAAAATGAATTCAAAGAAATGGTTTAAATTTTATTATTCTCCTTAAATTCTGTAACGATACGAAACAGGATTTATATCAACAGTGTTCCCATTTTATATCATGGAGAAAATTGTATAGCACTTAGAATTTTAGATTCTCTATGTAGAAAACTTTACTTTTATTTATGTGTAAATTTTTACCATAAGTTTCATAATGGTACTTTTTTTATTATTTGAAGACAGGTAAAAATTTGAGCGGATTAGATAAATTTCTAAAAATCTAAAATTTAATCTCTATTGTATAGTATATATAGAAAAAATAGTTTTTTAAAAGAGGAATTGAGTTGGGTTACTAAAATTATTTTACACAACTTTCAAGAAAAAAGATATGAGTTTGGTTTTAGACTCAGTTATGCAAAGTCCATGATCACCATTCATCATTATTTATCCCCCTTATTAATCACTGTTTGATGCCTGATATTTGATAATGGAATATTGAAGAATTTCACCCCTGAATATATTATGAACATGTGAATGTGCCATATATTTAATAGAATGAATAAACTTTCTCCTATGGAAAAATAAATCGTGCATGGATTGCCCGAGATGGCAAACTAGATGATGGAAGAAGTCCTTATCTAACCTAGGACCTAAATGGGTTCCCCATGGAACTCCTTATACTTCCGCCCCTTCAGATACAACATAGAGAACAAGCTTGTAGGGAGGTAAGTTGTGTATTTATTTACTGCCCTCATATACATCTTTTCCTCAAGTGAATCATTTTAATAAATATTAAAATTAAGTTCTCCCTTATGCCTTCTTAAAATTAAATATTGCCTCAAATCTTATAATTATATCAGACATTATTGCCGAGTCTTATATATGTATAATTGTATACAGTATATATCCTTCTTATTACAACATTTATTTTATGAATCTATTTTGATCTATATTTATTGAAAAATGTTTATTTTATCATCTACAAAAATCTATTTAGTTATAATATATTGATTAGTAGTTTCTCGATACCAATTCAATTGGGACATTCATTTATTGTGAGGATCTAATTATGGAAAATAAGTTTCATGCTCACGTTTACTTCTAATTTGCCAGATCAGTTTCCAATTATATAAGTATATATATTTATTTTCTACGGGTTAATTTGCACTTATTATTGAACTTTCTTTCTATTTTGATAAATAAATTTGGATTTGGGGCTGTAAGTGTTTAATTTGGTTTTATCTGAAATTGTCCTCTGGACTTTCAGAACTTCTTCGAATCTTCCCTATCAAATGAAAATTAGGCTGGACGGAACAGTATGCACCCCCAGTTTGGGGCCCCCTTGGGTCCTTCCGGGCTATTTCATGATAACTGAGCAATTGCAACTAAAACTCTCATCGTTATTCGAATTTAAATTAGTTACGGATATTTCTCTATAAATTAAATTTTTTGATTAAATAAATCAAATTTTAAGAAGTCTCAAATTTATTTCTAGCCTTAAAAATTTTCTGTCTATCAATTTCTTTTTGATAAGATCCTACGGAATTTGTTTAATTTTGTGTGATATTTCTACTTTTTCTAAGTCTTATAAAAACAAGCTTCTTAAAGGGTGAGGTTTCAAATTATATATAATATGTTACAAGGTTCAATTGCTTATACCTATAGTCCTATATATATATAGTAGTATAAGGGTTAAAGATTTTACTTGCTCAAGAGAAATCAATAATAAGTAGGTTTT
>JAJNBT010052344.1:0-18139 GCA_028455955.1 Notopais sp. p TS-2021 | reverse complement strand
ATAATAGTTACAATAAATCACATTTTCTATTTTCAGGTATGTTGCTGAACTAATTATGTATAGGATCCATCGGGTCAAATAAATATACACCAATATTCATTCTCATTGACGGACGTAAGTACTGTATCAAAGATTCAAGCTATTATTGGTAACTAAATAGCAATATCATATATAAATAATGGTGGGAGATAACTTCGTCAGCGACTATTTTTGCCACCAATTATTATTTACTAATTTTAAATTTGAGGATTCTATTCGCCGACCTCGGCAATTCATGGCCGATCTTTTATATTATTAAGTTTAAAATGGTTATTTACATAGCAATTGAATTAATTGTTATTTAAATTATGTTCATATATATATATATATATCAATGGCCTTTTCTTTCTTTTTTTTAAATAGATCTTTTATGATCGTTTCTGTTTAATTCTACTTTGGTGTCGATTTATACAGTTTCGCGAATCGATGGCAGTAAATATTTTATCCTACCTGTTTCTATAATTTAAGATAGTAATCTTAAAACTATAATGAAAATCCTCAAATTTAATATGAATAAATAACTGGTGACGAAATATCCTAGATTCCTAGACCCATAACTTCATAAGTAATATAAGTTATGTGTTATAAATATATGGCAAGAATGTTGCCTTTAAAATATTTACCAATTGTATATTTTTAAGTTTATCTTTTGATCAATTTAATGAATGTCGTTTCATTCAAGCGAAAAGAATCACAATTTTTCTTAAACAATTTTGTTACTGATTTGTATTCAGTCTGGTATTGATTTATTGAATTATTCTTTTTTCCGTGCATTTATATATCGAGGAATTATGCACGTATGACATGGCCCGGCTCTGCAGTCAATTAGAAGGCCGAGTGTATACTGTATGTGATCTGGATACGGAATACAGTAATCCAATTATATTACATGAAATTGTCATTCGCTATCGGTTCGTCAGGGATACATTATATATAAAATTGTATTCGTACTTATTTATTTCTTAAATTCGTAATGAAAGTTCACAGCGAGCTGGTTTAAAATACATCTTTGAGATAAAATCACAGCCATCTTCAATGGAAATAATTATAAATTGTCAACATGAAAGAAGTGCATTTCCTCTTAACAGTGTTACTGACAACCTTCTGTTGATAAATTTTACTCGTTTTATTGTGTATTCAGACTGAAATAATTTAAAAAATATTATTCTACAAAGTGAAAACGAGATTGTGTCTCGTCGTAACAATTTTTTTAAACAAATAAAAAGAATAATATATATTTTCAAGCGCTTTCGTTTTTGACGTTCACTTCACAGTAATTTCTCAAAGGAAATGAACTTCTGAAAAGAAGTTAATAGTAAAAAATGGGCTGTTATATAATTATGAAATAAATATTATTGTTCAAAGTGATATAAGGAAATTGAAACAAGTTAAATTGATAGTTACAAATTTTTTTTTTCCGCGAAAATGTAAATATAAAGTAATTAGATGTTATATTGATCTTCAAATGATGAGAATTAAAAATCATTTTATTATTTATCCTTCATGAAGACTTTGGAAATATCGTTGAATAAGAGTTTTAGCTCTCGGTCAAATAATTTGTTGTGTACATTATCGTGAGGATAATTCATATATATATATATATATACCGGTATATATATATATATAAGGATAATTATATTTTTTGTTGTTTTAGGTTAGATAAGAATTTCTTGGGGATGAATTATCATTATATCATGCTTCCAAAATTAAGTCGAAATATAATATAGTTTGTTCATCATCTTGTTTACTTGAAATATTGTTGACAACATTCTATTAAATGAAGCTTCTTAATTGTATGAAAATGGCATAACTAGAAATGTCTTTCTTCGTCCTGACTTGAAAGACGTTTGTCAAATTGAATTTACCAACGAAAAATTAATTAGAGAAAAATCTCCCTCCTTTCACTTGCAATTTAGACATCGCCCGCCTATAGCAGACATCGCTATCTTTATACGGTCTATAATAGAAATGGCCCGGATTGAATAGCAAATATTGATGGACTGCAGCTAAAAAAAGTGACAAATTCATTGGCATACTTTATCACATATGAAGAACCAATAAAATACAATATGTCAGTTAAATATTAAAGTTATCCTCCTACGCGAATTCTATGCACATATTAATATTTAAAGGCCGGAGACAGCGAACGAACTCATTTTTTAATAAGTGTTACACATTAAAACTACTAAAGTATAGAACTAACGATGCTCTATAATTGTAATAATAATATTCATAAACTATAAAAATGACCCAAAATCTGTGTTGAATCTGCGTGTCATTCGTGCATAAATGTAAATGTAATTTACAATCAATATCACATTTTATTTTCAAATATTTTCTTCACTCTTGCATATAATTTTAGGCTATAAATTTTCCAAATGAAATTCAATTACATCTTGACGTTTTTATTATTTGAATATTCGCAATGGTGATAAAATGCCTCTTAAAGCGCTTCTTCTAAATTCTTGTGGAACTGCTGCCGTCTGAAAGTGAGAAACTAGTTTCGTGCATTTTACTTAACCTAACTTATTAAATTCTTTCTAAGACTGCTAGATTTTCGATTTTGTATAATTTCAATGACTAGCTTCAATATCGGTATATGTACTCATATATAAAGTTCAAATTTCAGCACATCACAACTCATGATTAATTACTCTTCTTCTGGCTCAATTAATGTTTTTTTATGTCCATTCTCATATCTGAGATGCAATGAAATCATTAAATGCAATATGTGTTTATTTTCTCGATTATAATTTATATTTAACTATTTTTAATGTATTTAGAAAGGGAATTTGTATTTCTTAATTAAACTTTGCCAATATAACAGGTTCTAACCAAAACTAACTAAGTAAATATGAATGTTTGAGGTTATTGCATTTAAATTTAACAACTAGCTGCCGTATCGTAATTTAATATATGCAATAAGGCAGCTCTCTCTCTCATATGATGCAAATTTCTGTTAGAGATGGTTAATTTGGTTCAGATTGATTTTGTGAACTTTAATTATACTATTGAATTGTTACAACCATCATTAATTAAACCAAACAAAGACAGAAACTTGATTTCATTATTGACATTACAAAAACATTGTGTATATAAAGTTACAAAAAAGGTCATAAGTAACAAGGGAGTCTCCCAGTCATTAAAAAAGGTAGCTACTGGGAGTCTTGTTTTATTCACGATCGGTGACTTCGTACATCGAGAATATAAAATAAGGAAAAATAGAAACGTCTGTTGAACAAGTATACAAATTTCGAACCACCATCAAGGATTCACATAAATAAAGTGATCTTAATCGCAGTTAATGGATGATTAAATTCTATTATGCTTAGATCATTACAAAGAAAAGTGTTGGTGACACAGTATTTATTTATATAGGCCCATTATGTTTTGTGGTATCCTATTGCGAATTTCTGCAAGATGTTGGATCATCCAACATTCTCAATCTATAATTCTGAGACATATAACTGGGAACAATATGATCGGAATAATTCCGCCATTGCATTGGAATCCAAGTATTGGAATTTCCTCAAAAGAACATTAAGAGTGGAATAACATTTATTTATCGCTCAAATGATATCACTCTTATTCAACAAACTTTGATCAATTTTAGTTTAACATTATATACTTGTATATTAGGAATGAAATCGTTTACTGATGCATCACGTGACATTTTCATGCATACAGATTTTTTAAAATTAAGGCAGAGATTTAATTTAGTTTATTTCTTATAAATACAGTTCAACAGATGATATGAAAATGATTTATCATATGGTGCTAGAATAACAATATCATCGGTGTATAATGTAATGTTCATGCTGATGTGGTTTAGTTTATAGCCAATTTTACATTTTTGAATCTCATAGACAAGTTCATATTGAGTGAAAAATAAGGACTCAGAGGTCCTTCCTCCCTGTCTAACTCCATTTTTTAAGAACCATTCTTCTGAATAGCAAAATTTTTGACTTACTTTAACTCACTGGTTACACTACCAGTGTTTCAAAAATTTAATGATTTTTTCACTGAAACCTTTGTATTTCAATATTTGAAAAAGTTAATCATGATTGACTTTGATAAGTCCAGAAAGTCTGCATATAAGTAAGTTTTATTTTTCTTGTATTTCAGAGAAAGTTCTTTTGGAGTTAGACAGGCTATCTGAGTGGAACACCATTTTTTAAAGCCAAATTGACAATCGTTTGTCAAATATTCTTTTTGTAGCCACTTCTCGAATTTTTAACATAACTGAAGAGAATATTATATGCCTCGAGTTATTTGAGAGTTCTAAGTTACCGAACCTATTCTTTTCTAGGGGAACAAGGCAAAAACAAATGTCGATACTCGATCGAACAATGAAATAAAATTTGATTGTAACACAATGGAATCATATGATAAATATTTTAAATGATTTGCATGTTGGTTATCAAGGGTTTAACTCATTTACATACATAAGATATAAACTATTTAGCTGTTGCAGTTTCTCCATCTGCAAACCTATCTAGCGAATCTTTTCTTGGATTCGGTTGAAATTGTGCCTCCTCAGTGGCTTAGTTAATGTGCTTCCATTCCAATGTCGATATTACCAGAAGAATTCGCATCGATCATGTCACGGAAAATAATGTATCAATTAGTACGGCTTCACACAAGATAAGAAAACGTTCTCAGATCCTCGAAAATAGTGCTGATTATATAGAACAATTATTACACGTCATTTTTAAGTTGCGACACTTTAAAACAGGCGGAATAATCTAATCAAAAAAGTTGTCCACCAATAGCATGCCTTTATTTTTTATGAACACCAATCATAATTCATTCCCTAGATTTCTGTTTTTTACAACACACCGTAGTAGCTTCTGTAAAGTTTACGTATAATGATATTAATAAAGATATAAATTGCCTATAAAGTTTATATACATAAGAAATTTTTTAATTTGTGTCCCACGACATATAAATATTATAATTTAAATACAATTTAAATTAATTACCGTACATTCATACACATTTTATTTCATTTATAAAATAACTAATATAAATATTATAATATATGACAAATGCACATATTTAAAGAAGTTACGAATAATTTAGAAATCTGCAGGATGCATTTGATTAGTTTCTGCTAAAACTTCTCTTACTCGTCCGAAGTTTGCGCAATGCGTTGGCACGTCTGTGAGTTGAACCAGTTTCAGAAAACTTGGTTTTGTTCCTTATAAAGTTAATAAATGGAATAATTCTCGGATAATTTATTATTTATAACTCCCAATTAAAAATGGTCACTTTTTCAAGATATTCGTAGTTATATTATTCGGATAAAAATTAGTTATAATTCCATTTTGCACTTAATTATCAAAAGTTATGTCATTTTTTGTATATTTTGACACATTCTGAATACGAAATAAGTTTGATCATAAATTATCGTATAAAACTAGACTGATATATACTGATTGATATGGGGAGACTGAATTTTATTTAACTTTCAAATGATTAATCTATATCACCATGAAATTATAATAAATAATTTTGAATCATTTACGAATATACATATATGTACTAAATCAACGATATAGGGAAAGGAAAAGTTTATAATTATTTTTTCATTCAGTGAAATATTATAGGGTGTCAGAACAATATCCCCAAAAACAATATTCTTAAGGAAGGAAAGTTATAAGGCAGTGGTTCCCGACCTGTGTTTCGCGGGACCCTCTCAGGGTGTCTGCGAAATCACTGACTAAAACTTCGATATTTTAAAATATGAGACATTTAAAATATAAATAATTTTTGTATTAATATGTGTGAACAAGCATTTTCTCAACTAAATTATATAAAATCAAAATATAGAAACAGATTGAATGTACTTGTTTTTTATATTTAGATATTGTATAAATAATAGTTTTTAGATAAAGATTGGGAACCACTGATATAAGGTTATGTTATGAAGGTGATTATTTTATTATTAAGTTAATAATCTTTTTTATTTAGAAATATTGTATTCGGACGATATTGTCTTAGGAGGATTATATTCTAGGGAAATTGTTTTTAGAAACAAATATAAACTTAGTAACCTCACAATATTTATACATATTCACTTTTTATTGTTAAATATATCATGTCATGAATTTTTCCGGCATGTGCCTATTTTATATATATATAATCAAGCAAATGTGACTATTCAATCACTAAATGCATGCAATAAAATATACCGGTATCACATATTTTTTGACACGCGTAACACATTAAACGGAATCAATAGTCAAATATAGGAAGATAAAATATAGAATGTCGATATGCGTGCTTGACTCTGCATCTGGAGGTCATGTGTTCGAGCCTCTCCGAGGCGCTTCCCACTGATTTTCAATTAAAACTACTTGGTTAGGGAGCACGACCTCGGCTCGGTTATGATGTCTTTCAAAAAAATAAAATAATACTGCACTGTACTCCATATTATATCAATAAGGCAATTATATTCCTATTAGTATGATCAATTTCAAAGTAAATTCTGTATCTTTTATTTGATAATTATTAAAAATGTGGGTGAAAAAGGACCTAAGTTATGTCGTTGTCCTATTTTAATTGAACAATGTTTGGAAAACTTTTAAAACCCAATTTAAACTCTTGCAAATACCTTTGACTAAAGTTTTATATTAAAACTTACCCTCCCCCCTTCACGAAAACGAGTTGATAGCTACTAGATAGATATATATATATATATATATAAATTGTATCTTTGTTTACTTACATTTGAAAGTCATCATCATGTGTTCGTTTCTTTGTTAATTCTTGCGTGCCACTTCAATGGACGAGTAGTTAGTTAGCCCATAGGATGAAATTAGTGGAAATTAGATACAAGGATCGATATAAAAATACAAAAAAATGAAAAATAAAAACTCACATCTTTGCTTAGCTAATTTTGAATACATTTTATCTTCCATCACAGTGTAAAATTAATGTATATAATTTATTTAAATTTTGAAAACAGGAAAACTAAAACATAATTTAAAAATTGTAAGATTTTAAATATAATATTGTATATTTACAGCAAGAATAATATTATTTCTCGATTTATTCTTTAAAGTAATGGAGAGTTCTCGAAGAGATGATTATATATTTAAAGATGAATTAGGAGAGAAAGGTCTATCGTGAAATTTAGGAAGAGCTATAAACAATGTTAAAAAATCTAAGAGGATCAGGACATAAAAATAATAGGCCTCGTTTTGCTGATACGAAAGAAAAATCCTTAAAACTCGATTCTATTCTTCTGGTTGGTTGGTTTGAGCCAATAAAAATCTGCTCACTTTACGCAGCTCGTTCGTCACGTTCGAATTTGCTGGCAACAATCAATGACCAACTTCCTTAATGATTTTCTTCGGATCATAATTTAGGGCAGTCAATTTGAATTGGAGTTTCCATTTCAATTTACGTCGGATAGTCTTATAGTTCATAGGGATATGTGACCATGGGCATATATATATAAATGTACGATTACTCTCTCTATTTACTCAAAATACATCAGCACATATTCAACGATCTATTAGATATGCATATTTGAATTTCTTAGGAAATAGAAATGAGTATTTACTATAAATAAAAAATAGGTGGCTTACACGTAGAAATCTACCAGTACACTAATTTGATCTTATCTGAGCTTCGAATTAATTATTTTAAAAATGAAAAACTTCTCAAATACGTTAGTTTATGTGTACCAATTTTGAAAAGATTTATTCTGGTCGTTTTTGAAAAAGTAATAAATAAAATGAAAATGACTTTATGATTCACCCGTATTTATAGTCATGTACTATGACGTCAGTAAAATACAAAGTAACTTTATATCTTTAAGTGGTAATGGTCAAATTATTGCAAAACTTTTTTACCATATAATAATGACGAATTTATACTGAACATGGGAATATATATCATATGACTACTGTATATATACACAAAGCAACTTCTAATGAATGTACTTTGAGATCACAAAGTTCTCCACCGCTATGTGTATATACGGTATAAAAGTATACATAACCACATAGAAATAACTTTATCGTAAAACTTTTAATACATTCTTTATCTATATTGTACATTCATATAATATATATATCTAAGAATCCTTCAAATAATACATAACCAAACATATATATATATATATGGGTCGCAATTTCCCATAAAACAGATTGTTTCGTAAATCTGAAGAGATCTTTGTACAGTTTCTAATTCGTGTATTTTCAAGAGCCTGACACCATATTGAACCGTGTATTATTTCCATGCATGGTACATTATTAAATCTAACGCATGGAAATGGAATACGTTACCGGCCTAGTAAAAAGCTTAAGTTTAAAAATAATGTTAGTTTAACATGAATGTGATTCCCTTTTTAACTATTTGTAACACGGAGCCTTAGGCAGCGTCTATTCTTTGGCGCATTTGATAAACAAAGGAATTAAATTGGGTGATGGCTCACGCTATTTTACTATTAATGTTTTGTCGCAATGTGGTGAACACATTATAAATCACGGCTGATTGGAAAATCTATCACTGATTTCATCGGATACACGATATACCAATAAGAAAGTGATTATTATATGCAGTAGTATATAAAATTTAGAAGATATGATATAGTTGAATAATAATATTTTTGTGTTTGATTCTGTTGATTGATAACTGAATTATTGTTTTTTAACCAATAAAATAATACTAGAAGTCTGTAAATATTATACAGCTGCATACATAAAAACGTTTGAATCTTAGGAACAGACGTGCACTGTGAAGATTAATCTAAATTAGATGAAGAGCGACGTCTATTGAAAATCAATATCGACTTATTGTAGATTAACAACTACCAATCAATTATTGAGTTGCATTCTTGTATTTTTGTTAATATAAAAGTTATAGTTATTGCTTTAATAATAAACTATTGTATTAATATAGTGAACAACTGCGTCTGTTAGGTACGATCAAATAAAAACCGTAGTTATAGGACTGCATTATAGAAATGATTAGAAAGTAAACTATACTCATACATTATATATTCAATATATAACGATTTATCCACGTATGCTATCTGCTTGTGTATGAATATGTTAAATGCTTGTTTATGCATTATAATTGATAACAACGTTAAATGACCAGGAAATAATTTCACTACAGTATATTGTTCGCAGATAAAAGTTCGATTGACGAATATATGAAAATTTAATGTGCTGGCTAGTACACGTATTGGTATTTTTGTTCTCTTCCTCAGACATACTCGTACAGTAATTTTATGACCAATTAGATAAAAATAACTTTAAAATACTTTAATCTGTCCTCCACATGCGTGAAGAATGAACTCTTTTGAATAAAAATAATGTCGATATATAATTAAACATTTCTTATTTAATATTCCATTTTAAATTTCATGACTCATCATTGACTTTATTCCAAATTTATATATATGCAGGATATATATATATAATTTTTGTTAAATTAATGATAAAACTTTTTTCTTCATAAATTCTATGAAATTTATAAACCTCACTGACCTAAATATAATATTAAAAAATTTAGATCATAAATTTAATGTAATACTATGATTTTTATATAAAGGTCAGTAGCTTATCTTATAAATATGCGGAATAAAGTAATAATAAAAATTAAAAGTAATCGGAAATATGTCAGTCAACTAAAAACTCAATCTCAAATTACGTTATTT
This sequence comes from Notopais sp. p TS-2021, assembly GCA_028455955.1. Taxonomy (NCBI): domain Eukaryota; kingdom Metazoa; phylum Arthropoda; class Malacostraca; order Isopoda; family Munnopsidae; genus Notopais; species Notopais sp. p TS-2021. The sequence goes on along the minus strand of JAJNBT010052344.1, from coordinate 8,424 downwards.
ATGTACATTTTTTAACATATTTTATACGGTGCTTTAATGCTTCTCATTAAATTTCTCTCAAAAAGTATGAATTATTTTAATTGCAATAAAATTACATTTCAGTCCGTTCCATAAAAAAGTATATTTAAGAGAGATGATGTTAACTCTTTGATAAGATACATGATTACGTCACAGTTTAAATAACGTATTCTATAATAAATGTTTAGAATTGAATTATCCTAATAAGTCGGTTTGACATATTTATATATTTTCTGGATAATTTGGACGCGAATTTGTACGTGTGGGAAGAGAAAAATCCATAAAGGTCGTATTTCAAACGTCTTGGGTCTTCAATTTGATGCAGAATTAGATGTAACTATGTTTCAAACGATGCTCCCAGACCTACAATTACAGGCTCTATTTACTCCCGCAAGAGAGTCGAAAATTGGATACGTAATACCTAATTTGGACAAAAGTAAATGTAAAATATAGATAAAAAAATTACTCGTGGGAAACTTAATTAAGCGGACGTTCATAAAAAGTAGTTGGTTTCTCGCGTCATTTTTTAATACAAAGTCCCATAAAAAAATATACTCCATTAAACTAAATAATTAACGCAATATGACACTTTACTATATTACTTTCAAGTTTCAAGGGTGATTTTCTTCAGTCAGACGACAAATAAACAGGTTCTGGCATATTAAAAATAAACTCTTTTATTTCTAGTTTATTTCAGTCACATTCAAGTGTGTTGAAAATAATATTAATTTGTATGCACTCAATTAATGAATCAAGTATCAATTTAATCAAATTAATGCAATAGTGACAGTAATTTGCTGAAAATAAATAATCTATGTGAAATATTCTTTATTTATCTTTTATATATATACATGTCACAGTGTCAACATTAAGGTGCATTTAAAGTATTATAAATACGGAATTTCTGCTTCATAGATATTTATAAGGTTTGTTACTTGTCTACAGTCATTGAATTTTTAATGAAGTGAAGACGTCGACAATATTGACTCCAAAGGGCGCAGCTCAGGCCAGCTATTTACTCCTGATTGAGGCACTCTCTAGTGCCTGACACTAGGTTGTTTATTCTCGTAGAAATGTCTAAAATGCGTTCCGTGCCAGTCCCAAGAGACACTTACAAGCGTATATTTAACGAGTCTTCTTTCTGAATTTTATATCTGTGTATAATCAACTTTATAAATTCATTTCTTTGAAGCTGGATCGTAACAAAAATTCTTACACAATTGAGAATTGGGTGCAATTCTCACCAGAAATTTAAGTAATATTTAAGAAAAGTTCGACTAAATATTGTTTAGACAGGAAATTATTTTTGTTTATAATTGCCCAGACAAGTCAGATAAGGCGGAAAATTATGAAACTGATGAAATTATTCATTTTTAATATTTACTGATTGTCTCTTTTGTGAATATCATTTATTAATGAAAATAAATAACCATATATTAATATATTATTCTATACGCATTACCTTTTGACGTGAATGTTTATTTACGTTTCTTTTTTAACCGTAATTACGATCATGTAGGAACTGTTTTAAAATCGGATAATTTCTGTAATTTTCTTGTAAATTTAGTTAGTATCTGTGGAAGATCATTTTTCTATTCTATATTTATTATGACATTTTATGTCTCTGTTTAGTTTGTAGTCGTTGAGTCAGAAGTTAAAACACAATTATTTTTATTTCGTTATTTTTTTCACCGATTTGTACATTTATAGTTTCGCTGGGGTAATAGTGTATTTGTACAGTTGTTCAGAGTGAATGTATAATATATTTAGCTTTAGAAAGCTTAATGCTCTTAGTATGCCGTGTGTGGCGTGTCATAGGGAATTCCATTCGAAATGATGTCGAACTGGGGGGTGGTACCAATATAGCTATTAAATTACAACCACTATTGAAAATTCGGGCGCCGTAGACATTGTCCAAGTCTTGCGTTATTCTTATAATATTGCACATAATATATATATATATAAGTTATGCACACTTGAATTTTTACAGTTCATTTATTTTAATTACTTTTTCTTGTTTATACAATTCATCTATGTCTCAACTTTTAATACATCTGTTAAATAAATTTCTTACAATCTGATCTTAATGTTTTTGTTCTCTAATTATTCTACCAGTTTGGACCATAACACCCACTCCAAAATCAACAGTAAATCTTATGCAAAATCAATTATGACCATCATTATCCATACGGTGTGTGTTTCTACAAATTTTATTTAACTTAATATAGAGAAAGAGAGTTTTTGTTCGTGAAATTTGCGATGTCAAATCTGACACCTAGATACTTACTGGCACTAACTCACTCAAGAAAGGATACATCAATCTTTATCAATGACTCATATAGCATATACATATGGTAGTTACTGAACAAGTTTTACTGGTTCGATAACAATCTGCTGGTACTTTATATATGAAACTATGTGGTTGCCAATAAAAGTATTTATATTAAAGTCTTCAAACTTTCCTCAACAATTGTTTACAATATCAGCATATAGCTAAATACTGTATATTATATTCAAAGGTGACATTATTTATATGTTCAAATAAATGATTAATTTTACATCCCTTAACCATTTCCTGCAATGCAGATATATTATTTGTTTTCAAATCATCGGCTAAATTACGAATAGTTAATGATCTAGAAATGAAAAATCTACTTGAAATAACTGACCGATTTTCAAACATGGAAATATTTTTTGTAAAATCGAATAAATTGTCCACCCGTCAGGGATTCGCAAGTCATAAAAAAGGACATTATCCGATGTGCCAAGATTTTTATTTGTTTTTGATGCCAAAAATTGATTTTGGCAAGTGCAAATATATAAATGAATCCTCTATGGATTTTTGACACGTTTCAATTCTTCTCTTTTGGTTGAACCACTTGAAACATTAGAAAGAAAGATCAATATCTTTAGAAGTAAAATAGATTTTATCAACGTCAACTGAATGTGTTTTTATATAGAAGACATGGACTGTAATTGTTAATATTTTCTAGAGAGTTATACTTATACGATCAGAAAGCTACAATAAATTGTTTATATTTATACTAGATGCAAGTATGATATGAATAATTTTAAAGTCAATTTTTTGAGTTTGGGTTTTATGACTAATATAATTGTGCCCCGAGTTTTTCCCGTAAATGGACTATTTATATATATTTTAAAAGTTTTATTTGTCGTAAAATTAGACTAGATATTATTTTATTTAATTATGACATTTTTTCCTTTCTTATCAGTTTTCCAAAGTTATAATTTGTGATTCATACATTCAAAAATAAAGCATTTGTTTTATCATAATTTTTTTCCTAAATTTGAATTTCTATTTTCTTATCTATAATGCATTGATTTTAACGATCGGTTTTATAATATATAAAAAGAATAATAATAATATCAAGTTTATTGGAATTTTCCAATGTTGAAAATAAAGTAATATACCGTAAGTTTATAAATCCCTCGATCAAATTATAATTTTGCAACTCATCTGCATATGTATATACTATATAGTACATGAAATTTTAAAATGTTACAAGAAGAGTAATAATTTTAATAAACAAATTATAATAAATATAGTTATGCATCATCAAAGTTCGGATAATTAATTTGCAGTAATCAATGGATGATAAAGGTTAGGTTAGGTTAAGTTAAATATATATATTTATAAAATCGCCTTGGATTGTGTTATACAGTGAGTAATAAAATTATCTAACTTTATTATAATCGGTGTTTAATTATTGGAGTCCAACAAAATTATAACTATCGTTTTATTGCATTATTTACTGTGAAGAAATGCTAAAGAAATTATTTTGTTTTCTAGATGATGCGAATGTTTCACTTTTGAATGCATGTTTGACAAATGAATCTTTTTGAAAATTTGAAAAAAAAGGGAAATATCATAATTAATTAATGTAAATTAAAAATTTAAATGCTATCTGTAAAATAGAAACTACATGACGATGATAGAACAATTTAGGATTTTTATTAGTTTTATTAGACTAATAATAAATATCTGAAAATATTATACATATATTGCAACGAACGACAATTGTTTTATATGCACATAATACAATATGAAATAAAGGAAAAACTCGGAATGAAAAGTCCAAAAGCAAAAAAGCCTAGAGTGAAATGGCCTGGAACTCGTTACAGCAAAAAAGTTTTGTACATTACACAAGAATATGCTACATATAGGATATAATTGTGTAACACGCTCATTGCCACATGTTCTTGCTTATTTTGCTCTAAATATGATAGTAAAGGCTTCCTTCAGGCCTCATTTCACATTGAAAATTTTATAGAAATGGGATATTTTTGTAGTTGTTAAGGTTTGAATTTACAAATTAAAATTAAATGTCGTAATTCGGAATAATATGATTAAATTAATATCGGGCCTAATACTGAAAACAATATGATGCCGTTAAAAATGCTTCGTTCGTTTCGAGCTTCTCATTTTCTTGCACACAGATCGGCCAAAAGTAGTTTACTCGTTATATATTAACTAGTCATTAATTGCTTGACATTCACCCATATTTGTATAACTATTAATTTCAACATAATCATGTACGAGAAAGTTCCCGGAAAAAATATCTCTCACTTACTTAAATTACGTAATAAATCGTGATTCGACATGATCATTCTTAAATATTTTTGCAATATCCTGTAGATATTTGAGTTCCTTAAATGCAGAATTATGAGAATTATATTATTTAAAAGTTGACATCCCCAGCATTTTTTATTTCACCATGATAAAGATCCGTTCATTCATCACGACTTGTGAGAGACAAACTGAGGGATTTGGGATGAGAATTGCTCTCCCACACACTCCTTAAAATTAAAGAAATACCTGAAGGGGGACCCCTTCAGGTATTTCTTTCGTCAATAAAATAGGTCAAAAGCAACGAAGACCTGAGTCCATTCAAATGATGCTCAATTCTACAGTTAAGGTTTAGTTGACTGGAGGCATAGACTACAAAAGTGGTCATGGTCAATATATAGAAAATAAAATGAAAGTTTATGACTATATGCACTCATTGATGACAGTCAGCCAATGAATGCAAGATATATTGCCCATTAAGTGGAACGGCCTGACAATAAGATTTTTTTATTTCCTTTTTAGATATTAAGCAAACAGCATTAGTCTTCTTTGGGATCTTTTAATTAGCTCTTCAAACAGTGACTGTTTCTTGACCCTGTTTCAATTTACGGTAATATTGATCATGGACGAAGCTTTAATTTCATGGCTGATTAATTAAAAACAAATAAAATATATATTACTCTTTCAAACTTTCGTTGTCAATTAGATTACTCTGTAATAACAGTGTAGAAAACGAGATATTAATTTAGTTACAATTGAACAGTAATTTTGTTGTTTTATATCGCCTTCCGAGTGTATATAATAACTAATAAGTAATATAAAAGTCCTTGCAAGAAACTGCAGCAAAAACTGTGACGAGCAAACGTGAAGAGATCTTGTGATTCGATTTTCCTTTTCAAGCCTCTTCACTGCAGCCAATAAAGAGGTTCTCTTCTCACCGCAAGAAGAAACTAATTGACGATAAGTGTGAAGAATCGAGCAAGATTTCTAAGCGTTCCAAATTACTGACCCACATTGAGACAGATTTCATTGCCGGGTTTTATTAAGTAAATTTCAGCATATTGTTGTAGAAACCTAGCCAACCTGTATCAAAATTTATCATCGTCAAAAACGCTTTGAAATTCGTATTGAGTAATAAAATGAGATTAGTTGTAAAACTCTACAGCAGCTGCAACATATTTGTAGTTTGTTAACTACCTAACGGACGACTTTTTTCCCAAACTACTCTAATTTGGGCCCATTTCTTTATTTAAAAATGTGCTATATACTGTAAATGTATCTACAATCCAGCCCACAAACCTGTACTTGAATTTAAGGGGTAAACACGAACGAATTCGTGCATATATCCATGTTATAGAGAAAATCGTGAATGAAAAATTGAATTTTTTTCAAACACGATACATTTGGTTTAAACGTAGCACCGTAAATTGCCGGGTTAAACACACTTCTATGTTGTTGTACTACCAATTTATTGTTGAGTTGTTAGTACCTATCGTGTAATACAGGCGTGGGCATTGGGCAATCTGGGAGCAATTAAGGAATTTGTCACAGTCAGTCATATTAATATTCAATTTCAATCAGTATCACCCATTATTATTAACAAAATGTATTAAAAATGCTTTATATTCAATTAAAAAACACTTTTCTTTGAAAATGATTGCTGGAATATATTTTATTACCATAAATTTATTAATTCTGTATGAGAATATGATACTATTTTATAACGATTCATGAATGTATTTTATAGTTAAATTTATCAGAACAAATGTATTTCTTTAAAACGTACGTAAATTAATAGAATTGAATTAAAACAATTTGCTTTAATATTCGTCAAAATAAAATAAATTTATTTCATATTCGTTTTTATAATTAGAAATTAAGGTATGATATTAAATTATTTTATTTTTATTTATTCATTTGATTTGATTTAGTTAACTAAACCGCCTTTAAGATCGCCTATCAAAAAATCATCATGCTAAAAATTGAACTAAATAATCCTGAAAGTATTCCGCCATCCACTAAAGAGTAAATAATTTTATTATTCACCTCTTTTCGTAATTATAGGGATTATTGTGCTCTCTTTTTGCTCAACTCGTGCTTTATAATAGAAAAGTGAAATGCAATTATGCCAAATATGTGGACAAAATGCTTGCATTCTGCATGCCATTCGTTACAGTATATTAATAAATTGGTGACTTTTTGTTATGATATCGAATTCTGATATCAATCTGTATCCATCGAATATAAAAATAATATCATATTTTTCTTTAACTTGTTCTCAATACCAAGATTCTCAGTCTATATTTAAATATTGTTTTGTTCATTCCTTCAGATTATAATGTTTATTTTTATCCAAAACACCGGCATTTGTATCGTATGATAATGTATGTGCTATATTACAATTGATAATAATAAGGTCATTGTTGAATAATTTTTATTTAATTTATATTATTTTCAATCAAAATATTATTGGCCAATATTTAACAACCTTTTTTCTCTTGTTTTTCAACTAAACCTCTCGCCATTGATTAACAATAACAATCCACTTTTCGATATCAGTAATATCTTTCAATTGTTCGTCTTCCAATATTATGTTCTATAAGTACAAGCTTATTGATAAAATAGATATTTCCTATATTTTAGATAATATATATATAGCGATAATGCTGATATAAAACTGATAAGATAACTTATTTCTATCTAATAAGTCAGTATTGATTCAAATTTATATTCAATCAGAGTTGAATCTCATTATACTTTATCATTTTAACAATTTATACATGTTATATTTTCCAATATTTGTATATTACTGGGTGATACCATAGAATAATAACTATAGAGAAGTTACATTTGGCGGTCCATTTTAGAAACATGAACCTGTTCACTCCCCGATTCAGTTTGGAGAAGAACACTGTTGGGTGAGGTTGTGCATCAAAGTCAAATTATAATAAAATAAAATAATTCATTGTCATTAAAATAATTTTTTATTAACACGTAACAAATGGAATTTGAATTTGATGTGCAACCATAACCTCACGCAACAATGTTCTTCTCCAAACTGAAGCGGTAAGTGAACGCAGATTCATGTTTCTGAAATCGACGTTTATATAACATGGTAAGCCACTTCTCTATTGGTAATGAAAGTCATGCAACACCTTGACCCTCCCCAACCCTCAAAATTATGGACACACTTAAATAAATTTAGTTTATATGATGGAAATGCCTATGTTTGTAATCTTGCCTGACAAATTTCATACCTATATATATATATGAGTTGTATATCCATTGCAGCTTTACAATTACATATAATATATAACAAGTATAACCTAAATATGTTGTACAGCAGGGTGGGGAACCTTCTATGGGAGCCGAGCAAATATAAAATAAAAATTTTCCTCACGGGCAAAATTTTTTTTAGGTACTTATTTGTTTCAACACATTGTCAACGACATTTGTTTGAAAAATGTTTTTCTTGTCAATATATATATAATATTAATAATATAATATTTTAATTAGTTAATGATTATTTTAAACATTTAAATTAAAATTATTAAAAAAATTCAAAACTATCTATGCTTTACGCGGGCAAAAAAAGATCGGCCGCGGACAGGGGGTTCCCTACCTCTGTTGTACAGGGTGACACGGGTGATTCAACACCTTGTCAAACCTAAAGTACAAGGAAATTGAAAAAGTACTAGCTAGCAATCAGTGTTTAAAAAAAATGTCAAAATCTATGTGAAATTTTTTTATTTTTTTTAATGTGCAATTTATGTGCGATTATGTGCAAAACCAAAAACGTATTTTATTAACTTATATTT
>JAJNBT010052167.1:0-10475 GCA_028455955.1 Notopais sp. p TS-2021 | reverse complement strand
AAATACTATAATTCTATTTATCTATTTAGAACAAAATTTAAAAAATTATAATCTAATTTGATACTGTATTTTTTATTAGATATTCCAATTAATTAACTCTTCACATTTATAGCTAAGGATAATACAACAATTCTTTATATATATATATATGTTATACTGATTGCGAACTAAAAAATAAACTACTTATCTTAGAAAACTGTATTTATTTTAATATATATTTAAACGGTTTGTATTGAATTTCTTTATATATGTTTAAACTATCAATGAAACAATGTAACTATGTATTTTTTGTAAACATATTTTATAAATAAACTTTAAAATAGTAAATGTTACCATGATATTGGAAAGTTTGATGGAAAAAATAATTTTCAGTTTAAAATATTTGTTTAAATTTTTATATGTTACCAAATTTATTTTATTTAAATATTTATTTTTGTCTGGAGTCTTCCAGCAGGATTAAATATTTAATATTTTTCGGATGTATGTTATATATAATAATAGCTTGTTAAATATGTTTAAGACACGCGCACTCTATCAACTGTGCATAATAACAAAATTAACTAAGTTTATTTTTACTGTCTCGTTAATTATTTTATTATCCATCGTTTGGCTATTTTCGCGAGCACCAATAATATAAACTATCTTATCAGAATTAAAACATAGAAACTTTTTCCCGGACAAAGTAGTTTTAAAAATATTATTTAAAGAGAGAGGTGAAGTTTGGTCATCTTAAAAAATATATTATATAATAGGAACTGTATCAATCGCGTCATATTTTATGCACAAACTGACATTTTTGTAAACGTTTGTTTTATGGTCAATCTTAATCTAGTTTTAATTTAAATAGAAGTTTCCTTTTAAATGAAATCGTAAATTTATGTATGCTAAATTTAAAACAATCACTGGCAAATACAAATAAATCTTTCATAAATTAATATATGTATATTTGTAATGAACTTTTTATAAAATTAGTCACTCTAAATGATATTTATATGCACTATTGAGCATAAAATATAAAAAAATATTCTCATGTTGATATTATTTTATTTCGCATTGAAATATCAATTTGAAATGTAATTTTAAGCTAATTTAAATATAATGAAGATTCTTTCAAAGTAGTAATAAATGTCAGTATGGTAAATTTAAAACTATCTCTGGTTAATTCAAGTAAATCTTGTTTAAATTAAAACAATCTCTGGTTAATCCAGGTAAATCTTCAATAAATTTAAAACAATCACTGGTACATCCAGGTAAATCTTCAATAAATTAATAATTTTCCCTGCAGTTATAATGCAATATATACAGTATTCATCATAATAAACTTCTATATAAAAGTATCCACTATCTAAATTATATTTTTATAAATTTGTTCTGCATGTAATATAAAAAATACATTCTCATATAATTAAATTCTCACGACACGTAAGAAATAATTGTCTATATAATAATAGGTTGACAGAGATTTCTTAAAGCTACATTCAGAGATAGACAAAGAATGATTAATTGCTTTTCTTCTTTTAAAAAAACTAAGTCATTAGTTGATTATTACGTCACACTCCAAAGTCATTGTAGGAACTAATTCTTACGAGAATTGATCACAAACCTCAGAGTCATTGTGAGCAAATGAGTCGGAGAAAGTCGACGAGAAGATCACAGGAGAAATCAAAGCAGTCTTCATGCATTACTTGTCATTTGAGAGAACACAAAGTTGTCATTAAACACAGTGGTAGTTAATCTTCTGAGCAACCTTCACATCCTTTGTTTAACATAAAACGCGTTCGCGTACCTCTGTCAAAAATATGACGAATTTTGCTTTAATTTACCTATTAAAAATTTGATAGAACTCGCAACCTAGATAGGGCACATAGCACCCCAGGTTAAAAAACATTGATTTAGAAGAATATTGTATATTTATACAAGAATGAAAGAAATTTAATATAAATCATTTTTTTATATTTATTATACTCGAAGTAATAACTAAAGATGTAATTTTTTGATTGAAATATAATAAATTTATATATCCATTTCATTATATACAACAATTAATATATATAATTATAATATCAAAATCAGCACTATATTTTTTATTTTGTAATATCCTAAAACATTGTTAATCTCTGCAGAATTTGTACATTTCTCGTCAGAAATTGTACATTTTTCTAAAGGAATTGTACATTTCTCTACAGAAATTGTACATTACAGCGCTAATATGTAAATCTTACAGGCACAATATATTTTATTGCTATACTTAATCTTTAAAAAACTGTTCGTAAGTGCTATATATACCCTAACCAAGCTTTGAACTTTAAAAAAGATATCTTGAAACCTTTAGAGTTTAGGTGATAAATTGCTCAATATTAATTTCTTTTTTGATGTACATAGAGTGTTAGAAAGTAAATGAATATCAATATAACAAACATTTCTTACAATAAAAAAAGGAAACGTTTTCACCTAAAAACCCTAATTCCTGATCTCATAATTTTGCAATTATATAACATGGGTAAACTAATCTTTCGAATCCGACTCTTGACTCTGACCAAAAATGTCCGATTTCACCGACTCCCGGTTGTAGCTCCGCAGTCCTCCTATCAAAAAAATGTCTTTAGTCTATTCACATTTAGAAATTAGACTATATGATATATTTTCTCGAATTGAGTGAGATTTTGCGCTCGAATTCAGACATGGTCGATTGCAACTCATAGACATATTGATGGTCATCAACCACAAGAATGCGTCTAGTTTCTAAATCGCGACCACTCAAAGTATCAATTTATTAACATCAATCTTCTTAAATTCAACTGTGAATTCAAATATTTAATCAGAGAGTTTTTCTTATATAGAAGTTTATCTTGACAATAATTGCAACCATTTACATTTAGAAACAATGCATTTTTGCTTTCTTATAAAGTGCATTGTTAGTTGTTAGAAATTTTCGTATATAATTATGTAACTTTAAGACCAATTTTCCTATTCTACTGAACAATTACATCTTTTTGTCTTTGATTTTATGTCGGAAGATTACTTATATCCATCCAGAGAAACTTTCATGAATAAAATTGGCATCAGTTCGACGTTTATTTGTACTTAGGAAAGTGGGACATGATCACTTAGCATTTTGATATTCTGCATATATTGTGTACGATTGTCCCGTATATTTCATTGCTACGTGGCCATCTATTGACCCTCAATTATCACGTTTGATGTTACTTATTTGATGTCAATAAACCTCTTGTTCCTTTGATATTAAATTGACAATAGAATACTCCATTCTAATTAAAGGTTCATATTGGTTTCCATATAAGCAGTTCACATTATTTTATTGCGTAAACTTTTATATTGATTTATTTAACACAATTATTATTGATGACACAAAATTTACCAAATTTCGAAAGTTTTTATATAATTTGCAATACCAACCGTCAAATATTAAAAAGAGATTTGATAAGCTAAGGTAACTTTTCTAATTCGCGCAAGGAAGGCCAAGTGACCACTAGACAGTTGCTTAATACACAATGCTTTTCGGGGTACAGGCTTCAATAATTTCTAAATCTAGACGTACAGTCCAGCTAAACCTGTTTAAAAATATTTATAAAATATTTATATTTTCTATATTCCGATTTATAGAAAGTTAAACGAAATATTGAAATTGTATTTAAATTTTGATACTCAGTAAAGGAAGTGTCTATGACCTATATCATTATTTTAATGGTTATACTTTATACATTTATTCTTTTAACACTTTAATAATAAATTAAAAGTGAGGTAGAAATCATTAGTCGAGTCTTTACCGTTGTTTCATTTGTATTTTTCTGGCATAGGGTCACACGTTGTTATTTTGAGGTCAGGTAATTAAATATTACAAGCTTACTTCATTTATATAACTGTATATTATGACCTGTGCTCTGTAGATCATAGCTTAATAACTGCAAAAATATCTAATATATTTCGAATAGGAAGTGTATTTGTGCAGTAACTTCTGTCTGCTGACAGATAATTTGACAGCAATTGTATAATTTTGATAAGGTTAAATTTATAATTAGAAATGTAGAGAAATTTTTTTGTCAGCACAATGTTTGTTTGTAAATTGTCTTTGGGCAAACGTTTCCTGTACCAATTTATAATTGTGCTTTCTGTTTCTGTTTGATAATTTTTCAGAAAAAAGGTCATTAAATCTCGAGAATAAATATATTGACCTGAATGGACAAGTGTCTACACCTGAGGTCAACCGGCTGCTCCAAAGTATACCGTACATCTGCATATTGAAACTACACATGGAGTGACATTAATGCATGACAGAAACCAATCCAAATAACTAGGCCAGCAATCATATTTCAGATAATATAGTAAAGACTCGACCTGATTCTAATTAAATATTACGTGCATAATTAATGATAAATTACCACTTACCATTTTATCGATTAACACCGAAGTGTCGCGAATTAGTGGTAAATTGCGTGAATTTATCTAGTTCAGCGTAAGTTTATGTTACGAGGATATTGAAATAATAGTTTCACTGGAAATCCAATACGTAAGATCACATAACGGCACACCTTCACTCCATGAATCAATTCTACGAATGAACTGAAATCGTTTCCAACTAAAGCTTTTATATTAACTCTCACTTAAGGCGGAGCGAACTGGTGCCATAGATATTTTTCATGAAAACTTGGCACTGCTATTAGTTGCACAGATTCCACCAACGAATCATAGGTATTGGTATAGATAAAATCTTAATTCAATTTTCCAGAAAACCTGTATTTAAATTTGAGTAAATTTAAGAAGTGCCAGTGAGAGAATAGATTGGGTTTTCGGCTGCCATTTCTGCTTTCCTTTTCTGTTTGTGGGTACAAGTGCATAGTTGTTCTAAACGCACCAATGGACATTCCCGTCTAACATTGAGCAGCTGATTGGTCGACCCACTTCAAGTATCATCGCCAATACAAAAACTGTGTCTCCCATTCTCATTTAACCTTATAGTACGTAATAGACCATTACATTTACTCGCTATTTTTATCTCATATTTTAAATGACGAGAAATGAAATGTCTCATGTAAGAGACGCGTTCGTTTTGCGTTGGTGAAGCGTTTTACTAAACTATTACTTATATATCAGATTCGTTTTTTGATATTATTACGAGAAATTTTTTTTCATTTATGAGACATTGAAAAAGTGTAGCTTTAAAAATAGTTCGATTTTATTATTACTAATTATACACTTAATATCTTAGTAGATCAATGCTTTCTTACCAAGATTCCGCTAGAGTCATTATACTTTGTAAATGACTATTAAATTATAAATAATTCAAGGTATTATTAATGGAAATAATGTTTGATAAAGAGAACTTGTTTTAAAATATTAGATACATTTATAATAAATTTATTTTAGAAATATTTTTCTTCCTTGAGAAACCGCTAAACCCGCTTCACTTATGGGGAATTACACAATATCGCCTCTTTTTGCGTTTACTTCTCAGATTTTTACTAATGGCTCAGCCAAATTTGGGCTGGAATCAACCATTTGTCAAGATATGAACACGAAACTAAACTTAATAACTATAATTATTGTAACGAAGCTATGTATAATTATTTATATTATATTATAATTATAATGCGTGTGAATTTAACGTTTAATATTCATCAAGGTGAAACGAATGTAAATTTCCAAAAATGTAATCTTTAAAGATTGATAATCCAATTAAGAATATCGATATTCGCAAACAAAGACTCGCTCTGCAGTTATGATAAATCATGATTGATGACTACAAAGTACAGATTGTACTATAGAGTACAAAGAAAATATTTCACAACAATGAATTACATTTCTGATGGACGTAAAAAATAAATAATATTTGAAAACAGGGCTCGAACTCGGTAAGCAAATCGAACCTAATTCGTCAAATCGAAAAGTCTGTTCTAATATATATATATATTTGTTTACGAATGTTTTTTTTTTTAAATTCGTTAGATTAGATCAGTAGTAATGAACCTTTTATTGCCCGCGACACACTTTTGAGATAGAATAAATTCTGCGTCACAATTCATTACTTAAAGTTAAGATTAAATAATAATCTATAAAAATAAACGATTAACTTTAATAATATCAATGGATTAGGTTGTTTACAATACAATGAAAAAACTTGACTATAGTTTTTAACCTACTATGGGTGGTAACGGACAGACATAAGTTTTACTTCATAAATAACATTGCGAAGACATTATATATATATAATTCAATCAAGAATTGGAAAGACTACCATAGTTTTAAGACCGGAAGGTGGAATAATTTGACGCATTTTGAATCATTCATGTAGAAAAAAACTGAGTCTTTTCCGGTTGAGCGACTGTGAAATACATTAAATAAAACATTATTTAATGTATAAGTTACCGGTGATTCCGAAAAAAAAATTATTAATTGATAAATGAAAAAATAAGTCTTTAAATTTCGAAATTTGTTGATAAACTAATGAGACTTCGAATGGTTCCAATTTCGTCAAATTTTTTGGTTTGTGTTGTTTTATTTTGAAAATAAAATATATTTATCTAATGTTAGGTAGAATACGTTGTATTTTACATCATAAATTTATTTAAATCAATACGAAGTCCCATTGCTTTGTTAAAAATTTTGAAATTTGGACTATTTTTAATTTTTACTTCTCAAACCAAAAAATATCGGAAATTCCAATATCAATAAAGAGTGTTTTATTTAATCAATTTTCACATTGAAACGTTGAGTTTGAAAAAAAAAAAAAAATGAAATTGAAGCTGAAACAAATATAATAAAAAATAAACAATGATTGCATGTACAATAAAAGTGATAAGGTTTAAACTTTCGAAAGAAATTTTCCATGCGATGCGATATGAAAATCAAATATCGAACCGAATTTAAAATAAATAAAAATAAATTCGAACAAAATGATCTTTGTGTAGATTTATAAATATAACTTTTGAACAAGAGGTCATCGAATAAAATTTGATATTGAAAGGTGTGTCTTTTCGAGCGGATATTTTGTATATAATGCTTTAACATTATTGGAAAAGATGTTTTGAAATAACTAGAAAGAGAAATATTAGTTCTGTATACGTTATATATCATGCTTAAAAATGTTACTTTCAAATATTTCACACACGTAAAATAATAACTGGAATTCTTTTTGAAAATAATTACGCCTATTTTTCATTCCAAAAAAAATATATATTCTACATTTTTTCGTTAACTTAAGAAATATTTTTAAAAAATTCTTCAATTTATTCATAATTAATTTCAATATCAAGTTAACGCATTGACAGAATTCGTATAAAAAATGAAACGTATGAAATTTTTATTTTGCAAGGACTTGGAATTAATGATAATTTTTAAATTACAACATTTATTGAGAATTTTATTACCCATACAATAACTCATATAAATATGTTAATAAAGAATAACTAAATTATCTAACTATAACTTTCCCTAAAACAATTGTATGAGTGTGTGTGCGTATATACGCAACTATTTTTCGAAATAATTGTACTTTTTTAATTTAGTGAGATGAAATGTACCCCTCCCAAACATATTCTAATTAAAATCACTATCTGAATTTAATGAAATAAATCATCAACAGAAACAACACTTGATCAACCTATACACAAATATAGACAAAGAGGTTTAGATAGAATTTCCCTCTAGGAAATTTAGTAATGAATAAGAAAATCTCTCTATATCTAATTAAATTCATGCACTCATTTCATTTTTGATCAATGTGTAAATATTTCTTTGAAATGGGGGCGCGTATAACGAAAGGGGGGTCGCATATAGCGAAATAGATAGAACAATGAAATGGGTCGCGAATGAATTCCACAAAACTTGGCATCAAAAAAATTTCGAAACTGGTTTTATATTTTTTTGTGTGATTTCTTAATCGACCACAAAGAAAGGTGACCCAATACGATCTTTGATCCCATTTTTCAATAAGAAAATTGAATCCAAATATTTATTTCTGGAGAAAAATTACGAAGAAAAGTACATGCGCTACGATGAGCGTGACAAATTTGTGTTTTACGTGTCACAAAATTGTTTAACTGATATTTTAATAATAATATAACGGATGTTATTACGTATCTTGTTAAAATACATCGTTTTACTAACCTTTCAAAGTAAAAAAATACTGCGAAAGAAAGGTAAATGAATCACATCAGGTCACACGGAAAGGTTAATTTTGCTATGAAAATACCCAGCAATTAATATTGTTATCTATCTAAAAAATATATATATAGCATTCTGCATACTAATTTTTTAGAAATCTGATTCGATGAAGTTAAATCTTTTCTATTTGAAAATGTGAACCTTTCACAGGTATCTCCTGCCGTAGGTACAGAGGTACCTTCTGCAACCTTTGATAACACAATTGCAGTCCCTCGTCGTGTAATTTATTGAAGGGCATGTGTGAAAAATTAGATATCATTCAGATCTTGCAGTTCATCCTTGGTCTAAAATATTTAAATACAGAGCTATGTTTGTTTATTTTGTCATGAGAAAGAAAGGTGAACAAACAAGCGTATATTTATGTATGACAAAGAAAAGGACCTTTACATGTATTTATATTATTTGAGAGTTATAGATTAAGTTACAGTTAGGTTTAGTCAAAGATCTTATAAATTAATTATTGTATCAATTATAGTAATCTGATTTAGGTTAAATTAATTTAAATACTGAATTATTGTTTATGTCATAAATGTTTTTGTGTGACATGAACTATGTTTTGTTATTGAAGTTACATAAACCATTTTTATTGATAGATTTAACAATCAGGTGTTATAAACCTATGATCAGATTCGTTATACAATTTTTGTGAAGTATCTTCATCATTCGGATGTTTTTCGTACTTCTGTATTTTTGAAAAATACGCGTTCGACTTGAACGAATCATTGTTCTATAGAATGAGTCTGAAACAACAACTTATTACAAAAAAACATACATTTTTTAATGTATTTTGATAAACCCAAAAAATTTCAAAATTCAGATTAAAAAGTGAAATAATGTTTCACGAATCATTAAGAATTAATATTCAGTGATCGGTCATTACAAATCGATAATGATCGTGTCAGAATGTTATCTTCGTTGATGAATTAAATTATAATTTACGGCTTAGGACTTCTGCTTTTGGTGACACAGTCATTTTTAGTGTAATGTAGGACTGTAAAATGTTAAATTCTGAAGTTTTCTTTATATAAAATAAAATATAAATCTTCGTTTGAAAATTTATATTATGAATGCGCATCCGGGATCCCAGCAAAAATAATGTAAATGGACAACATATTTCCGGGAAATGAAAAATAAATTCAGGAATTTCCAGATATATTATTTTTACGTTTGAAATTACTTTGAGCAAATATGGTTAAATTAAGATTTTTGAAGTATATAGAACTTATTATTTACTGTAACATCATTTAAGAAATAAGATATCAGCTTCACATTTAATATATTGTTTGTTATATTTTTTGACGGTGCGAAAAAGTTTTTTTTCGTCATTGACAAGTTTTCTTAAAATAATTCGTGAATAAAACACAGCACATGCTTTAATTACGTTTATTGACATCTGAAGATGACCGTGTTAGGTCGAAAGCGCTAAGGATGTCAATAAACGTAATTAAAGCATGTCCTGTGTTTTATTCACGAATTATTTTAAGAAAATTTGTCGATGACGACAAGAAACTTTTTCGCACCGTCGAAAAATATACCAAACAATATATATCATCGTTATAAATAATTATTACCGGTATATTTATATACTGTACAATACAATAACTAACTTCAGAGGAAGAACATCTCTGATTGAATTATGATGCAAAAATTGTAAAAAATAGATGAATATTCCTGAATCAAAGATGAAAATAATTGAGACTCTTATTCTTATGTTCAATTGAATTAAAAAGTCATTTTCTGCAGTTGGTGAAGTTATTACTTCAAGTCTCAAAGAAATAATTAATAAAACTTTAAGAAATGAGCAGCATCGTAAATAAGAATGTTAATTTTCCTTCTATTTATTTCACAATAAATTTTATAAAGTCAAACGTCCGTATCATTTTTATAAGAATTAATTATATCAAATTTATTTAATTTGTTAATTTAGAAGCATTTTAGTGAGGCAATAATATTACAAGTATATATATCTGACTATGATTTAAAATTTTAAATGATTAAGAAAATTCACAGAAATAATTTAGTTTCTTTATTGACCATAAATAAAATAAAGTTTAGAAATTTTAACTCTGGTAGGTTAAAATGGGCATTTAAGCAGAACATACTAGATTCTAATGAATTATAAACCATATATCTAAGAATCTGATTATATACAACAAAATACTAATTGCCGTATGAGTCTTTGTTACTCATAATGACTCTTATCATTTTCATTCATTAAAAAGTTAAATAAATACAAAAATGAACGTTAATTGTAGAGTATAAATATCTATATCTATCTATCTATCTATCTATCG
>JAJNBT010052164.1:0-11095 GCA_028455955.1 Notopais sp. p TS-2021 | reverse complement strand
TGGCAAGTTTTAAAAGCCGACACCGGTGTCGGTGTCGGCAAATTATTTGCCGACACCACAGCCTTGGTACAGTGCCAAACAGATTAGGAAACAAATGGTTCAAATAACTATTTTATACATTTAAATTTGTCAACTTAATTCATGGAAAAATTTGGTTTTAGATTATTGGAAAGTAATGTCAAAAGCTGTAACTATAGAATAATGAAAAAAACATCCACTAAACTGGAAATTCCGTAGATATTATTAAGAGTTACTGGCGTAAGTCGAGATAGAACTTACATTGTTTTCATCTTTAATTCTGTATACAGAAGGCTATTTAAAACGTTATCAAGAACTCGATAACGGTTGAAGAAATGGGGATTTCAAAGTAAAAATCTGCCTCTATGCAAGATAATCTCTATGAAGTAGCGATCACATGTCAGTTCGGAGGTACTAAATGATTCTGGAACGAAATTTAAACGGGGCATAAAAGTCCCATTACAGTTTCTATCGTCTTTTTCCAGCGACATTATTGTTGTTCAGTTTAATTTCGAAAGAGTCGTCAACACTGGTATTATATTCGTAGCCATTCATTAATATGTTCTTGCGTTCAACACATTCGCTAACTACAAGAATTTTATTTCTGCTTCTTCCGAAAAGGTTTAAATATCGTTAGAAAGATAAATAAAAAGCCTGTTTCGAACCAGAATGGAAATAAATATGGACAAATGCCTACTTTGATTTATAGAATTTCCATTGATTATATCGGAAATTGTTTTCGAGTGAACTGCTAACCTGCTCGTGCAGTTTCTATTCGCTTTAACGATCTTACAGTCCATATTCACATTTCCCAAAATCATCGCACGGAACAGTAGTTTCCAAACAATTTGCTACGCTAGTGATTCTAGTAGTACGAAGGCTCTCATAAACGTGATATAATTTGGGATAGTTTATGCAAAACACATATTTGGAACAGGTAACATTTGTCTCTAATATACAAATCGCGTATATTTACCGCATACGTCGAGTTTATTACCTTAATTTCAACGTAAAGGAATAAATAGTTTTAATGAAAATAAATACAGACTTATTAACAAGTCTTCTATGAATCGCAATATTGTGTGGGTTTGATTTATCGATACATAGAAACTGTTCATTTTTATCGGTAAATTGAAGGGTAGCAAAAATTATTTGTTATATTGTATTGATGGTGATTTCATTCATACGTATTTCAGTGTTTTCCTTAATACTAAAACGTGTATTCAGGACCCAACAACTGCTGTTATTTTTACATTCCAGGATGTAGGTAATGTCTTCTGTCTATTATGATTCTAAACCATAATTACGAATCTGTTCAATTGTAGATATTTCAATACTGGACTTAAAACGTAAAATTGACGCCCATTGATATCGAAGTATCTAAACATAACTTTGAAATCAGATTGCTCCGTAGAATATTTCTGGAGAATTAAATATTGAATTGGACATCCGATTAATAATACGTAGAGCAATAAAATTGTATATGGGATATTGCATTCGAATTAACTTAATTTTTCGTATATTCAAATTAAAATAAATTTTAAGAAGCAAAATTCACGACTTAATTTTAGGCGCATGGAGGCATGAGCTGCCGAACGGGTTCTACATTAAAGTAATCCACCTCCTGCACTCTTATTAAAGAACACTCTTAATACCTGTGGATGTCCTACAGATTAGGATTATTTTGAGATTTTATGATCGACTACACACCCATCGAGATCGGTTTTATAGGACACACGAAAATATATACGTCTATTGTCTCGAAATGATTCGCGTAGTAATCTTTGTCCTTACCTTTATTTTGAAAATAACGTATACTATATAGGTCCGTAGTACGCACTGTATATAAGTGGTGTGTCAATATATCGGTATCGAGAACAAATGTCGTTATTTCAAGAATTTAAAGCACCAAATGGTGAGTTTAGATAAGGAATTATATAGAATTTAAGACTAATTTTCAATTGCAATGAAAAATACGTAAATGAAAGTTTAAATTTACATTTAAAATTTTAAAGTGTATTACTAAAAATACTTTTATTTTATTTTTACAATTAATCCTACACTTTAACTGTCCACGCAGATAAAATCATCCTGTGACAAATATAGATTTTATTTAATAAATGTGAATTTCTTGATTCAAACGTTGAATATTGGGGTAAAGTGCCCATGAAACGTTTCAAAAGTAAGAGGAGTAGAATGCATATTTCCAAACAATTTTATTTGAAACATATCATTTGGGTTTAGATTTTCTTAAGGGCAAGAATGAGATTTTAGCATATAGTCATAGTGAGCACGGATTAATAAAGGTCAGGAACCACTGGCTAGAGGGCAGAAAGAATAAATGTAAATTCGCCTTAAAGTTATTTTAGTTGTTAAATGCTCAAAGTTCGTACTTTACTCAACTTTCTATTGTAATTTCGACCGTGTTTAAATCAATTCATAAAATTCAAAGATGTTCTCGGGTAAAAAACGGACTCTGGAAAGAGAAAAAGTTTCTTCTCGTTTTTAAGTTGAGGAAGCGATAATGAAAAACCAAATGTTACAAAAAAGAATATTTTCGAAATGTTTATTTTTGGAAAGGGATACAAGATCGACGGCATACGTCCATATACGATCAAAACTTTTAAGTTTTAAACTTTGAGGGAAAAAGAAATCATTGCAAAGTGACAACAAATTCAAATTTTAAAATATCAAAAAGTAATCTTTTTAATAATGAATGGACTATCATTTCGTGAATAATCGACGTATTTTATTGTGTATTATAAAAGCAATCTGTATAGCGAAATAAGCTAGTCATAAATGTTGTTCACATATAGAATGTTTTAAATTTTTGATTCCATCGATAAAGAGATTATTTCGATTTCCATACAGATCCGGCATATAGAACACATCAAACACGTCTCATTTACAAAATTAGAATATGGAATTCAATTTTGTCTTCAATTAGTATCGTAGACAACTGATTTATATGAGAATAATAGCTGTGCCAGTAGTAACGTTATTAAATCATATTACTTTATATTGATAAAATTAATAACTACATTTAGTAGTCGGTACTCAGTAGATTGATGTGCAATAGTTTCCTCAATAAGTTATTTCAGTTTTCCACATCTTTCGGTTGGCTATAGTAAACTACGAACTTTGTGGGATGTCATAAATCTAAGCTATTTAATTTATAGGTTTTACTTAAACCTCTAAGAATAAAAAATATTAATACAGATACAGTATTTCACTATACATATTGTAATTTCTATAACCGTATATATCGCAATCTTTATGTTTGAAAAACTGTAAATAAATAATGTTTCTGAAACTAAGGCGATTGTCTAGACTAGTCCTTGATTAACTCTATTCTCGAATAGAATAATTAAGTTTAAAGACACCTGTAAAGATGCAGGAGAAAGAGTAACATTTTTCTACAGATATTAGGTTATCCAGAAATAAAATATGCGAAGTCTGATTTTTTTAAGAAAATAAAATAGCAATGACCAAGTTTGAAGGATATTTTCCAAATTGAGTCCGCTCTGCTTGTAGTTATATCGTAATTAAGGAAATAATCTTTATCTAGCGAAATAAAACCAGGGTAATGAATAATTAGGTAAAGAAGGGTAACTATTCTAAATCCTCTATAAAACTGTCTAGAGATTAACAATTCTTACACGCGAACTTAAAGAGCATAAGCTGTATAAATAACGAGCTGGGAAAACAGAGGCTGCTAAATTTGTAGAGTAATTGTCTAAGAATACTACGTTCACTGTACTCAATCGTAAAATAGAGACCAATTTAATTGCTCGAAACAAGTTGATGAAGGTGATTTCAGACGCCCTTTAACACAGGCACAAAAAAAAGGACTTTTCGCCTTCGGTAGTCTTCAATTAAACTTTTTATAGAGAAATAAGTGGTTCGTTACCTTAAGATTTATATTTGAAAGCTAACGAGTGAAAAAATGAACTTGGACTTTCCAACATATTCTCGAGACTTATGCAACAGTCTATCGGGAAAAAATATAATTTCTCAGGAAACTATTTCTTCTTCATTACAAATGTGTTCACAGAGCCACACAAAAGGACCGTCGGATATGGCCGGAAGTACAGATAAATCGTTAACCGAGGACCGTCTTTGAGGGTCTATTTGAGCCACATCGTTTCGATCAGTTTCAACGACACCATAACGGATCAATAGACCAATTCTAACTGATCGAGAAGCTTGTAGTCTTTACAATATCTTTTATGATGTCAGGCGAATCAATTTGATGGCACGAGCAAGATCCTGTGGCCAAAAAAAAAAGAGAGAAAAAATATGCTTGCTTCAACGAACCCGAAGAGTAGTTTTACTTTTGATGTACGATTGATTTTGACTAAATTTTTATAGACTATCGGCAAAAATCATGCTTGGAAGTAAGGCTGTGGAGATCAAGAGTGGAAAAAGAAAGGCTGTTTCTCCACCTTAAATTATATATTCTAGTTTAATCCTCTGAAAGCAAAATTCAATAAATAGTATATGTAGCTACATATTTGTTTGAATATTTTTGAATTTATCGTGTACAGGATATAATACTAAATAGTAGATAATTAAAGAGACTTTAACAAGTAAGTATGTTTGGTTTTAGTGACTTTTAGACTAATAAAAATTACAATCAAACTACAATTTTAGCTGTTACCGCCCAAAGAAAAACGACAGCGATCCAATAAGGAGTTGCTTATCTATATAGCTTCAGATTTTTCTACCAAGTCCTAAAAATGTATACTGAATTGACCAGTTTTACTCTTCATCTTAATAATAATAATAAAAAATATGCAATATATTCGTGAATTGCGGACATTATTAGCACGTTCTCATTTTAAATTGATAGAGTCGAACACGTTCGGATTTTGTGGTAAAATGTAAAAAATTATTGATGATTTGAGTCTAGAAATACTTAAATTGAATATAATGACGTGATAAAAACTTGAAACTCTAAAGACATTTAAGGAGATCCTTTTTTATATTTTTGAAGTCAAGAAATTCGAACCGTAAAAATGTTTTCTGGGGGCCTTCTGAATATCCAAGCTCAAATTAAAGAGGGAACGAGGGATAAAGTTGTCAAAAATTGTTTTCTCAACTCTGAAAAGGTGGTGTAGCATAAAATGAACTGTTAAAAATGGAAGTCTACGAGACCACTTCAGATCCCAACTAACAAGCCGGATTTATTCTTTGAAAACAAACACCCACTTTTTAAATCATTCTCGCTTTCTAAATCAAACCGTATGATAACAAACAGGTCTCCTCGTTTTATAACAAATTTCTTTTAATTGATGAAACAATTTTTATAATATTATTTGATACTTTAGATTAAATTATAAATGTAATTAAGACACTTTATTTTTGTCTCAAAATATGTCTCGTTATGTAGCTTATTATAACGTTATGTAGGTCACTACTATTGATCCCCTTAGTTAAGACTTTGTAGATTAGATTCGTAGCTATGTGGAGAAGCAGTCATGAACTCAGATTCGCATAAGATAATAATTTATTTACGTTTTTTAAGTAAACTTGGTAAGTGCATATTACAGGATCAATTATTTAATATCTTAAAGTGAGAATCAAATCTTTTTCAAAAATACTCCTTTCCTCACTTAGAAAATATATTATAATTTTACGATAAAAGTGAATGCAACAACTAACAACTAGTAAATACAGAAATAATGGTTTACAATATCGTTGCATACCTACAGGCAAAATATGTAGCTATGCCATATATTGACCGACAGACAACTGGTCGACAAGACAATTAATTGGTCGACAAGAAAACTGGTCGACAAGACAATTGGTCGACACTACTTATTATATAAAATATTTAACTATATATATTGATTAAAATGTCTAATATAATATTTCTTAATTTTTAAAACCAAAATTTATTAAAACAATATTTAAAACTACCAAATAAGAAGCTTCCTCGTTTGTTCAAGATTCCAAGGGAATTTTCTAATTTTACCAAGTTTGTTCACATGCAATAAAATTTAATTCAATAAGCCTAAGCAGTATCGTAATGATTAAAATTTGCAAGTTTAAAAAAATATATATATTAGATTTGAATATTTTATCAAAAATAGTCTTAAGAAAAATTTCAATTTATCGCCCGATAAATATATTTTAAATTTTAGAAAGAGACTGGATCCAAAAACATCCCGACTGTACAATACTCATGTTTATTATGTATGTGTGTGGAATATAAGAAATAAAAATGTAGAAAGAAAATACAAAAAAAGAACATTTTATTTTAGTCCTCCCGAAGGAAATGAGCAACAGGAAACACAAAAATTCATAAAAATGTTGTATAGTGTGAGCAGTTTAGAAAAAGTAGCAATTTCAACTATTGTTAACACAACATTAAAGACTAAGAAAAAGCTTTTCGTATTGAAATACCAAATTATCTTGACCATAGTTCGATGTAAAATATTTAAAAAATAGTTGTTTTTATACACAAGAATGTTAAAATAATAGAAAACTTTGGTAAAAACATACTGGCCATCATAATTCAGGAGAAATTTCCAAAATGTGGGAAGAAAACTTTTACTATGCTAAAACTTCCTTCAATATGTAGGGCAGGAAATTTTTGCTATATATTTATCAAATATCGGCATGTTAGTTATGCGGAAATGCATTATTATTTATGCTATTACAGTACAGTGTTTATTATTACATTACTAAATATTAGTAATAAATCAGTAAAAATAATCAAGTTTGCATAACGACGCCCAGAAGACAAGCCTAGAGAATTTAAATTAGTATAATTAAAATGCACAGCGGTGTCATTAGGGATTAATTTCTAATACGAGGCAAATCCCGATTATATTAATACTGTATATACCTATTGTTATAGTTGATTATTTATTGAAATTGTATTGCAGGGATCAACTTAATGAAATCTTGTTTTACAAGAGGAACTGCACTCGATTGTCTTGGGAGTTTTGTTTACTATCAAAACTATATCAGTTACGTTGTGTAATAAATTAATAATATCATATGTTGATATCAGTTGAAGTGCCTAATCTCTAGAAAGATATTCGTATATCAATATTAATGGGGACATGTCGTAGATTGAAATGGTTCGCATTTATATATATTTATATCGCTGCATATATATATAATAGTTGTACTGTAGGAATCTGACCGTTTATGACGCAGTATTTATCCAAATGGTTTACACTTCACCGTTTAGAAAGGGTTAAAGGAACTCGTGTACGATGAAGGATAAAGGATTTATTTACCTAATATAGACGGTCTATTTGTAGCGATGTATTAAATTAAACATTTTGCATAATTTTATTAAATATCCGGAGTTTGTCGAATTTTCTATAGGTTGTAATTGTAAATCTCCAGTGCATGGATTATCCGTGTTCCTTACTTCCACTTACGTCTTACATTAATCTATGCTATATAATTAAATGTGTCCTAATTTTACGTCTCATTATATGTAAGGGAAATTTTTGTAAATAAATTCTTATACGAAATAAAAAATTTGTTTATAGCGATTAATTAATATGCCAATAAATGACTTTCCGACACACGCCGAGCCAATTGATGTCCAGAACTTTCGGATCACTATATTGATTCAGATGTTTGCATAAGAAATTCCTATTCTGAGACTCCCCCGTTGGATTTTTACTCTATTTCTTTGTTATCAGAATCTGTCCACTACATAATCGATTGTTAATCAATATAGAGATTTTTATTTCGGGTGCTGGTAAAATGAAACCTCGGATGAGTTCAGCTATTGAAAAGGAGGAGTAATGCACTAAGGTACCTGAGGAGTCTTGGGAAAATTATCTCGACTCCAGCTACAACTATTAAATATAAAATACGCATTGAAAAATTGACTTTGATTCTACAATGTCATACTTGAGAAAAAGCAGCCACAGTCTTGTTATTTTTGTAAAGACTCCAGATTTGATGAGGTAGCTACGTAGTTTAAGTAGGCCTATCATGGCTGAAAGTGTTGTTACAATAATAATATAAACTAGGCGATGCTTCAAAATCAATACAACGTTTTCTCTCCTGTTTCAAATATAACACATTTTATTCTAATTTTGCCATTATTACTCAACAGTCACGAAGTTACAGTTCATGTAAATTTAAAAACAATTAAATTAATAAATTGTCCTGCAAAGTGGATTTTACGATTCAACTGTGTGAACTTTCTGCATACAAAATTAAGTTCCGGTTAGATCCTACTGTATTTAAATCACGTAACTAATAACAAACATCAAAGAAACTCAAACAAGTTGTTTTAATTGCTTAGAGAATACGGATGCAGACGGGAATTCAGTTTGGTAAACCGGTACTTATTTATATAAGTTGACCTTCCAAGTTAAAAAAAAATATTTTACTTGAGAAAAGTTCACTCGGTTCATATTCTGCCGTACGGCATTCCTTATAAACCAGGATTTATTTTCAGATTTTTTCTAGGGAAACAATCATGCCCCCCCAAAAAAATCACTGCTTGATGTACACAAATCAATGTAATTAATAAATAATTCTAGAAACATGATTATAACATTGTATATGAAATATAAATTACCATTCTAAATCTCTCGAGTGTGAATAAAAATAAGTACAATAGTGATGAGAAAATACGATGTCCTGCGATAATTAGATCGATGTCTGGCAAAAATATCCAATATTTCCGAAATTAAAAGTTTTCTTGAATTGAAATAATAATTTCCGAAGAGTTCTGAATGAATTTACAAATTAGATATATCAGCAGATTCGGCCGTTTCTCTCTTTCTCAAATATTTATATAAGAATCAATGGTAGGCGGTAATTAGATCGAATGTCTATGTTGAAAAAGTCGAAAGTTTTTACATTTTTTTTATAAAATAAAAGGACTTTAATTGAAATTATTATTTTTAAGAAGTTCTGAACAAAAATACAATATAAATAAGCAGGTTTTTTTTCAAATATATAATAATCAATGTCTCGCAATAATTAGATAGACATCCATAACAAAATTTCCAAGTTTGGATCAATCCAAGATTATGGCTCACAAATGAAGTTGGAGGTCCTTGATCTTGGATTGGGATTTCTCGGGGGGCCTTGATCTTTGAATAGATCCCCAAGTTTTACTGAAGATAATTTCACGAAATTTCTTACAGATAAATTTGTTTAAAAGAAAGTATCGAATCCGTGTTATATTGTATACAAACATTGTGTCTTTACAATATTTGTACAGTTAATCATGCAATCTATATGATAGTCATTTATAGTCTATTGATCGTTAGTGTAAAGGAATAATCACTAAAATATAAGCACTATGGTCCTCGCTCGCTCACCGTTTGATTTTATTGTCAACATTTGCAGTTATAAACTAAAAGAATATAATTAAACAAAATGTTTATTTGCTTTCAAGCATGTAATAAATAATTACAGAACAATTTGGCATCCAAAACTTGAGTCTCTTTTAATTACTAAATGGTGTACGCTAGCTACGTGCATTAGATTAGTGATTGCCAAGCTGGGATTCATGACCTCCAATGGTGCCACAGATAGAGAGAGGAGACCAGTTAACAGTCTTTTAGTACAGTGGTTTCCGACCGGTGGACAGCGAACTTTCATTCTAGGGCGTTCCTGAATGTATGTAGTTATGTACGTATAATCATTTAAAGATTGAGATGGATTTTCTATAGCATACGTTCTTAATAAGGTGTTCAGGACATTGTAGAATTTTGACCACCAAACAAATTAATTTTATTTGTATAAATCATTACTATGGGTGGTTATCCAGCTTGTTATATCAAATATAGAATTCAGGCTCTACATTCTCGCTAATGTAGAATTCAGAGTTCAGACCCCCAACTAGGTAGGTTTGGGGTCCGAATTTTACATATGATACCGTTTTCTATTTTTTCATTCTTGTTTTATCCGCACAAGAATATGAAAGATCATTAAAATAAATATGGAGTCTTCATAAATTGTATTTATTATAATCCATTTATATATCTATATTTGCATACCGTATATTCTTCATATTCGCTAGCGCATAAAGAGATCGCTGTAAGTTGCGTGCATTGTACGAGAACACATAATAATAATCATCGAAAAATATCAAGTGCCCTGTTCTACACTGACAGAATCTACATTCGCGGTCGCATCGCATGCATCCTAAAAAGGTTATTATTCAATAAAACCTTAAAGACTGTAATAAAATGGTAGAGTTTCTACTCGAGTACCGTATAACCCGTATCATTGCAGTAGTACGGTACGGGTACCCATATTACTACCGAGACTCTCTTATCCAAAATGAGAAGCGGTCTAATATACATTTTAATTTGGGGATCAAATAAAATCATCGGGGATTGTAGATATAAAGAACGCGAGACTAGATTAATTGGACAGATTATATATCAGTCTCCTTAATGCGATTTTATATATTTTGAGTGCGTGTCCAAGAATGAAATCTTGTGGATAGAAAATAATTATGTACCGGTACATAACATTACTACTTTAAAAATAAACATTTAGTTGTTTAATAGTGTATTATCAATGGAATATAAAGATTTAATAAAGAAGTTAAAGAATCAAACCAAAAAATATACGGTACTTATATAGGTACCGTATAGAATTTACCCTTGAAATATTTCGAGTTCAAGCAGGAAAAGAAAGTCCGTTTGTATGTGCTCTCCTCCCAGAAAAAAATATACACAGATGAAACAAGAAATCCTTCAACTGCGTTGCAAAATGTTTCAAAAATCAGTTACGTAAGTGAATCGAGTTCTGTTCGACATTCACACTTCGTATCCATTTTTTTTAGAGAGATTTATTTCAGATATGTGCACTATAGGCTACAATACGGTACTCGTACCGTATTGTAGCCTATACGGTATACTATTACAATACACTTAATTTCTTAATTTTAAAACTTAATTCGTTATTAGGTCCATCTATTAATGATATACCATGTTTCCTACTGTAGGATAATATTATTTATTGTACTGATGACAATATTAATCACTTATACAAAGTTATACTAACACAACAAATAGAGTTAAATATTTAGAATAATTTCACCAGTTAAATAAATATAATCAAACACGTA
>JAJNBT010052054.1:0-14704 GCA_028455955.1 Notopais sp. p TS-2021 | reverse complement strand
AGATTGTTTTCAAGAAATCTGACTATAGTTGTTGATTGATTGTATTTTCAACACTCGTTGTGTTAATTTTCAATGTTGCCTGATGAATTCTCAATAAGCTTGTTAAATTAATTTAATTTTTCAGAACTATTTACAATCTATCAGTGTACAAACTTTTGAATAATAATCTATTTTGAAATTGCAACCTACCATCTGCAATTTATGTATTTTAATTCTTCTAATAAATATTTATCAATTCATCGGCAAATATAATACATAGAATGAAAAATTCTTCGCCAAAATACAATTCATATAGAATCAAATAGACAAATACACTTCTATATATAACAAAAAATATTCATCTCTAAATACATTAATCGCACTCTTTGAAATCCCTACCTAAGCTCCTCACTTAAACAGAACACAGTCCATAAAACCTTAAGAGACAAAACTATTTAATTGATTCACATTTCGCTGTTTAGAATAAATTAGAAAATATGATTTTAGGCTAAATTGCAATGATTTAAAGTCCAATATTGTATATTTACTTCAAAGGGAGCCGGTGTATGAGCGTTTGATCTGCAACCCTGAAATTGACACCTCTATTTCCAGAATGAAACCACTCAAGTTTCAACAATGACTAATTTATTTTTATTTTTAGATCAAATCAATTTATCTAATTTACTGTGTACTACATCCTGTGCAAGATTAGATAGCGAGTGTTAATTTCGTACGGCACATTTCTTCGTTCAATATACCATTAATACCGTTAACAATACTTACTTCGTCATCGTCACTGTCTTGTCCCAGGTGAATCGAATAAGCTCGAGTTTTGTCGGGAAGAACAGAGTCACAGTTTTCGTATTCACCGTAAAATCCAGAAATAAAGCTTATACCACTGGATACGGGACCCCCCGAATAGGATCTTTTTCTGGTTCCAGGGGGTAAGGCAAATTCTCTCTCATAGGTATAGGGTGACCGTCGAGATCGTACAAGCTGGGCACCCGGTATGGGCGAAACTACCTCTAATCGAGCGGGTTTTGGAGGTAATGGGATTCGTTTCGGCAAGAGCACTTGTCCTTCTCTCCATCTGTCAGCGGCTTCAGCATCATCCTGCGAAGACCTTCTAGAAGAAGGGCCCGACCTTCTGGCAGGATATCGAGATGCATTTCTTTCGACAGATGTAGACTGGCTAGATCTACGACGCTCCTTCCTACGACTCATCATAGCGCTTAATCTCATCTGTATATAGCGTACCCCATCTGTCTCCAAAGACCGACTACGGGGTTTTTCATTCCTATTTTCATCTGCAGGAGTGACATTAAATACTGGATTTCGGACACATGTAGGTGTCCAGAATCTTAACGTGGGTTCGAGAGAGTTCATGAAAACTGAGTTTTTACGGTTAACACATTTCTATACATTTCAGATTTTTTTTAATATCGGCTATCGGATGAAAACTTAAATAAGCTACATAAACTACATGTTTACAAGATTTCTGGAAATTTAACAAATGTATACATAAATTTAATACTCGTACTAAACTCTAAACTTATATTTCTTCCCTTTCCCCACTTAAATTAAGGAATCTAACTAATTCTATTACGTTTAATATCAATGTTATTCAATATTTACATAGAATATTAAATAATATAAGAGAAAACAATTCATAATTGATCAATAGAAATGTCATTTTCAACAGAATAGGTGTATACTGGTATAGCCTACATTTATGGCTTATAATTGAATTTCTTTAGTAATTTGTTATAATTTCATTAACCGTACAGCTTTATCATGTTCCATATTGAATGACGATGTTTAGTACAGTAAATGGCTACGTTGTATGTTAATAATTTCTCTATCTTATGGGTGATAACATTCGCAGTAAAATACTTTGTTTGATCAAAATATATTTACCAACTGCATGGAACTGTATACAACCATTACCAAGGATACCTACCATACAATTAATTTGATATGATAGGACTGTATCCCCAAATTTTGTAATCATGGACTCCTTAACCATATAAGTATATAACCTCTTAATTTAGATAAAGTTTAATCTGTTGAGCATCCTCCCCTAAGAGATTCTATATATTTATAGGGGGGAGATGATCAAGATATTCCCAGACCAAAATCGACAAGGCCCTAATAACTACTAAGGTTTTAAATCATTCTATCATCGTTCAATAACAAGTTACTATTATAGAGGACCGCCCCCCCCCCCGACATGTTTCATGATAAATATAGGAATAATGAAATAATCTTGTTCCAAGTCAGAAACTTCAGAATAAAACTAATAATCAGAATCGTGGAATATTCTTCCTACACATCACATTTTTAGACCAAAATATTAAAATCACGAGAGTATGCAAGCTTGTTAATAGTCAACTAACGAAATGGAGACTGATGAGATGCGTAGAATAACATCTAGCAGAAGCATCAGTTCATCTCATTATATAAAATAATTGATCTGATGATCATTATTGATGAAGAACACGTGTATTATATACAGCTGAATGGGAGAGTGATATTACAGGTGTTTCTGTTAAGAAAATACTTGACATACATAGTCATGACTAATGCAATACAGCTAACAAATATTAGGTCAACGTTCGATATGAATAGGGAACATATATACAGTTTAAGACCTATACTGTTAAATACAAAATTACTTTATCTGTAAATAAAATTAGTTAGTGCTCTTTAAGAGAAGAATTAAGTGCATCTTAAAGAGAATTTCTTTACATCAATTTTACAATCTGTCTCTCTTTAATTCATAGAATATACGATGAAAATATCTAATGCGAGTGGTCATTTATTTTTAATGACCAATTTTAATGTTATCAAAATAGTATCGTTCAGTTCTGATATTGTTACGGTTTGGAAGTGTTATTGACCAAGTTTATCACGCCTACGCCTCAAAAACAAGTCCCTAGTTGTTAATAATCGTAAACAGTTTTAACGGGATGTCGAACGTGGAATTTAAATGGTATCGTAAATGACATCGTAAAGACCTAAATAACGTTCGGTAGAGTGCACTAAATCACGAGAGACCGATTTAGGTTTAGTTTAAGAGTGCGCGGTATCCATAGCAATAATCTTCCTTTCAGAAATTCAGTGTCAAATGAAGTATCTTTATTCGCAAATATAAATGCAATTCATATTTATGAACTACAGAAACGATCCAATCACTCAATAATATATTTAGATTCTCAATAGATTTTGACATCAATTGTATATGAATAATATCCGTATACAAAGAAGAAGATTGGATGTTCTTTTATGTATAATTTTTTTAAGAACATGCGTCTATGTTTCCCATTGTACGATTTCTGTATGCAAAAAAAATAAAGAAAAATGCAAGAATTATCAGAAAAGCAGAGTTGGTTTAGTTAAACAATATCCAGAGAGAATTCAATTTAATCATATATTTACTTAGAATACAGAACCCATCTGTATTCTCCAGAAATCCAATTCAAGTGAAGCATTTCTTATAATCCTTGAAAGCTGATTTAGATAAGTGATTGAAAATAGATTAAATATTGACTTTATGATTATATATTAAATTATTGTAATTAATAATAAAATCAACAATAAAATTGAGATGTGTATATATTTATGGGGTTATTGTCGTTTTGAAAACAATTTCATGTCTCCAAATTTGAAACGCGATCAAGAAGAGTGTGTCGAATTAAAAGAGAGAAACCTTCGATGGCGTATGTGTGCTGTCCCCTTCTAAGAATACAGTAAATAATAATTTAAGAATTCACTTTCCTAGAGGCCGAAATTCTAAGAATCCAGCAATTTAATACAACCAGAAGATATCAGAAGATTCCTCAAACGGAATAAAGATTAAAGGAAATCGATGCTCTTTGTTATTACAACTAAAGATATTTAATTCTAATTCTCTATACCAGAAAAAAACAATTCCTGTAGGCTTGAATAATTCACTTCATTATAACCAGATTTCTTTGTCTCGAAAACAGTTTGAAAACTTTAAAGAACTTAGAAAAGATATATCAGAATAACCCAGTCCACCAATAGAATGATTTCATTTTTTATGAACACCAATAAGGAATAGTTTCTTTATTCCGATGCAGATTGGCTGAATATTAAACACAAATATACGCCTTATATCTCAAAGCTAGATAATTTTCAAATTTGGGATTGATATCTTTTCAATGATAAGATCGAATTAATAGCAACATGAACCTGTAATTTAGATAATGGGGAATCAGTAAGAATAGATAACGAATTAACATGCAAATCAGATATGAAATGAGATAATGAATAAATTTCAGATATTCAATGAAGCGGGCGTCAATAATTTTCGTTCAAAATACGTAAAATTAGAATGAATTTTACATTAAATGAAGTAAGAACGAACGAATCTAGAAGAAAAAGATCAAAGCAATTTATCTCCGAACAAAATATTTGAAAAACTACTTTAAAATCTAGGACGTAAATAAAAATGTTATTGGAAATTCAGACGAGCTTTAAAAAATGTCTTTTTTTAAATACGGGATTAAATAAAAAGTCTCGAGTAATGCGGGAGGAGGCTCTGTAAATTGACCCTTCACTAAAACCAATGATGATATTCTCGAACAAATTGCAAATGTGTGTCACCTTATGTGACAAACTGGCATAAAGATAATATTATAAATATAATGGCTAAAAATGTAGAATTAATATGGCAACTGTAGTAAAACATAATGAAAGATAAAATATTGTCTCGTATTTTGATAAAATTTCTTCCTAAATTTGCATTGTGATGTTGTTACTCTTCATTAATTATGACACTTAAATGTACAGTTTGCTATAAATGTCCTTGTAATTATACTAAAAAGATAAATATTTTTTGTTCCATTTTTAAACTAAAACTTTTATCCAGTCAGAAATAATGCAAACACGAATTGAATACGACACTGTAATTCAATTCGGGACGAACTTTAAAAGCATTGTATATCGCGAAAGCCCCTGAGAAGATGTGAGAGTTGGGGGGGGCCGGTGTGAAATTATGTTTTTAATTATCTACTTTTGGGTAAATTACATTTATTACGTTTCAGTTTCAGCTACCATAAAATCCTCGAATAATAAAATACACTTCTTTTAAACAAAATCATACTCCTCTCATTGCCATATTCTACTTCTTTTAAAAAAAAAACCAGGAAATTAAAAAGGTAACAGACATTGTTATATCACTGACCAATTTAACTGATTTCCTTGACCTAATTCACGAAAATATTGCTATCTAAAAAAACAGAAAAATATTATTTTTCTGTTTTTAGTTTTTCAGAATTACGGTAACAGAAACTACATTAAAAGGTATAGCTATGTAACCGAAACACATTCAGCGTTCCATTGGATTGTCAACTTGTTAACAACTTGCGAGATCTTTAAGTGGCTGTTACTTTTTTAGCTTTCATTTCTCCACAGAAAGAAAACATTTACGGTATCAAAATCTTTTTTTTTTTAAATATTTCACAATAGCTAAAACGAAAAAAATGCTATTTCTGTAAATATGTATTAGGAATATGGTTCTCTATAATTACATAAGTATTGCTCATTCATTTTTAGACAAAATATTGAATATTTATACTAAAAAAGGCAAGAAAACAGAGTTAAAGTTGCGAGCAAAAACTATTTATTCAGCATTGTAATAAAACCATAATAAAAATGTGTAAAGATACTTTGAAAAACAAAGATAAGACATTTTTCAAATTTAAAGACTTATTTTCTTTTTCAAAAGTATATTTTAACATAACAATGGTCCAGTATTGTGGTGTAATGTATCTCTTTTTCTTTTCGCTCAGTGCTTCAATATCTCCGCAAATAAATATATTTTAGGTGGTAACTGTTATATTTGACTCGTATTCATGTTTTTTAAATTATCCCAAAAAATATAATTGCTACAATTAAATTTGTTAAAAAGTTCTCTAGACTATAAAGTTTCTTCTTCTGTCGAAGGAACTTTAAAATAATATTACTTTTACAGAACAATTCATTTAGAATTACAAAAGAAAAACACATTGATAAATAAAATTCAACAAGGCTTATCATACTTATTTTCATAATATTTAGGTCAAAATAAATATGATAAGTCTTTTACTTAACAATTTATTTACTAAATTCTTTATTTAATTTTGGTCTAGTTCGTTATAAGTTTTATAATATAAATTAAGTTAAGATTAGTTTTGAAAGTTACTGCCTTTTGTTTATTTCCATCCACATGAAAGGATTCGATCAAATAAATAGTTTCTATCCTTGTTAGTCTCCTGTTTTTTATATTGAAAATTATTTCCTTTTTTCAAGAAAATCTTTAATCTCTTCTGATTTATTGGAAAAATAGATCAGAGAACGAATGGTCAACGATAAATTATCACAAGGACGAATTTATTCGGGTTGTACAGGGGACGAATTTATAAATGTTACGAATCAATTCTAAATTATTCATCGTCGTCATCTCAGAATTGTCAACTGTGAATTTGAGTGAAGAACCAGATTTAAAAAAGGAGCTACAAATTTCCAAAACTATATAGAACAGCATTGTAAATATATATAAAAAAATAATGTTTTGCATTATTGACTAGTATTGGTAAACAAAATTCAGATATATACATACAGTATATATGTCTGTGTGAGTGTATATCAACCACCACATTGAATACAATTGGTTGATAAATGTATATTAATATATCCCATTGTTAGGTTTCATTTAATTAGCTTGAACATTCAAAGTTAACTGTATCGTTTTTCTAGGGGTCACGGAAGCAAATTCAATTAAAAGCTTTAAAGAATTTAAATTCAAAATTGCCCTTCCCCTCTTTTCACGAAGGTCAAACGTTATATTAAAAATATCACAAATATTCTATTTATTTGTACTCGATGGCTGTCACACACAGAAACTCGTTTATAAATGATGAAACGTCTCGCAAATGAACAGCTTAAGCTATAATAAACTCTCATTTCTTTGTAGTATAACATAAATATTTACTTTTCTGAGGCAGGTAAACAAACGTTGGACTCAAACTGTATCTTCGACTATTCATTTAACTCGAAGGTGCTTCGATCTATTTCAGACTTCCAATATTCGCATGTTGCTGACTTGTAAATATTCATGTACTGTACAACTGACAACGCCCTCCCCATATATTGATATACATAAATATGTTTAAATAAGCTAGATAAAAATAAGTTAGATAACCGTAGGTACTGAATTTGAAATACAAAGAACATCTTAAATATGTTCATAATTTTATTTTTTTGTAATATTTTGAACATATTGGAACGTATAAAATGTAAATATTATCTCTTGAAATTGGAATCATGCATATGTTGTTTTTCAATCATCCAAGTGGTGGTACTTCTCACGAATCGTCATCGTGTCGTCTTTCACTTTAATCGTATGAGAAAAACGATCACAATCGAACGAAACACTCACAAAGTTCCAG
The DNA here is from genome assembly GCA_028455955.1 of Notopais sp. p TS-2021. Classification (NCBI taxonomy): domain Eukaryota; kingdom Metazoa; phylum Arthropoda; class Malacostraca; order Isopoda; family Munnopsidae; genus Notopais; species Notopais sp. p TS-2021. The sequence continues at coordinate 7,271 of JAJNBT010052054.1, read as the reverse complement.
AACTAATTCAAATTCCGGGACCATTGTCCGTAGAATTAACAGATTAAACTGTACATTAAAATACAGTAAAAATTTGACCAGGTAAGGCACATCTATCAGTTCTTGGTAAATTATATCTTTTCATTCAACAAGTATTTTTCGGATATTGGGCACAATAAAAGATTAATTTGTACCGACAGAAAAGGAAACAAATAACAAATTTATCAATAGTTTTCGCCTTTGAAAAACATTTCCCATGTATTATTCACTTTAAAAACTAGTAAACACAACGCAAAATTTTAATAAATGTAACGAAATTCGTACTAAACAAAATAATTTATATGAAAAATCGATAGAAATGTGGCTAAATACGTTAAAATATAACAACATTTCAAAGCTTGAAATTCAATTTATTGTTGAAAGAATTGACGTGTCCAACGAAAAAGCTCTTTAGATTTTGGGACGAGAACATCCGATCACAGACACAGATCTCAGAGAAAAGCACAGTCGAAATTGCGTCCGAAAAGAGTATTATAAAGAGAGCAATGCACTTCCAGCTGCACATTAACCCAAAAATAGAGAGCATTTTACAAGCACATATGTATAAAATACGTACAATTCATATCGATAAATTCAACGTTGCACTCTTACTACTTATATAAAGAGGACATATTATAGTGTAAATGCAAACTTTGGTATCTGTTTATAGGCTATTTGGAATTAGACAAAATTAGACCAAGCAGTAAAAACATCAACACAGAAACTAATAGACAAGGAACATAGTCAACGAAATAAGAAAATTACATTTCAGATAAAAATACATTTTTTGGCGTTCATCATGAAAATACTGATCAATAATGTCCGTTCTGATTACAGATTTAGTAATAAATTTCGATAAACTATTACTTATAATAATCAAAGATAAGAGATGATAAAATGATAATAAAATCTTCATTGTAACTTGTGTCGAGAATGTTTCTTATTATTTTTAATTACTGGGGCCATTTTCAAAAAGATTTAGTGAATGAGTTCCTAGCACGGAAAATTTATTTTTCATAACGACACTTACACAAACTTAAAAGACAACACTGGATGGTATCTTTGTTTTTACACAGACATTATTTGTCTACCGTAATAACAGTAACAAATATTTCGTATCTAACTGAACTAAATATTGCACAAAACGTCTTAATAAATAATTCTAGAAGTTTAATGGAATGTCGTATGTCTTCTGATCAAAAGGTTCTTTGGACAGACTTAAGTATGTTTATAGTTTATACTTGTGATTCTTAAGGATTATGCTTTTCTACCATACATATTTTAATATTGTTCATGCATAGATAGCGCCTACTTTCAGTAAATCCTTGATTTTAATAAATATTTAATTTCAGTAGCTTGTTTTCAGGCATAGTTTTATACATATAACCATCCCAAATATATTACTTAAATGACGTTAATAGAAAACTAATCATTTTATTATTATTTTATTATTTACAACAATATTATTACTTATACCCAATTTTTTTTATTAAATTAATAAAAGAAGATAACACAATAGAATAAAATTATCAAGTGTCTCAATCAAGGTCAATAACCAGCTTAAAGTTGACCCACTAAAGGTGTTGCGTTGGCCGTGAATTTGTTTCAAGGGGATGATGGCGGATGAACCTATCGCTCTTACTGACGTCATTCGAGTTATTTATAATCAGAACTTAAGTGCACCCAAAATAAATCTGATATCACTTACGCTACATATCTCCATTGATAAAATTTCAAAATTTTTATCAATTAGATGTAGATTTTAGACTAAAATACGAAGATTTTATAATATTTATTAAATTTGTTAGGTTGTTAACGTCAAAAATAGTTCATAAATACAGTTCGTATGGTAGTGATTTTGAATTACGTGCATGTCGTTTTCTTCAATATACAGGTACAGTAGTTTCTTTTATATTCACAGTACTTAATTTCTTTTAATATTTTATTAGAACTTTCAATATACAGGAGACGATTTTTCATCCAAAATTATGGATTTAATTATAGTTATTTAAATTTAAATTCGGGCCACCTATTTTATAAGCCGGCGGGATGATAATGGGCCAAGTTTTCTGCCGCAAATACGGCGGATTAGGCAAGATAATTATGCTCCTTGGCCATATGTGGCCAACTTATTAGACAGCTCTGATCTTAACAAATTTTCAATGTAAATTTATTGAATATTGAAAAAGTCATTATCTTTATTAATAATTTCTTGAATCTCGAAATAAAAAGTAATATATATATATATACTCCCAAATGGCCCGCGGACGTCGGTTATAAATTGAAATAGTCCGCTATTATTAGCAAATGTTTACAGATGGGCCGCAGCTATGTGAAACAAATGGATTGCTCAAAATAAAAATGTGCGTACTATACATAAACCTGAATTTCTCTCGACTGATGATATATATTTTTGTTATATATATATATACTTGAAGATTCACGAATTTTCTAAAATTTATAAATTACATTCTCTCTCTCCCTCTCCAAGTGGTTAAAATGCGACAAATATCTTTTTTTGGGTAATATACGTGATGAAACTTTCATTACACATGATCACAACACTAGATCATCAAATAATCATAAATATTCATAAGCAGTCAGTTGTCTATAACGGTCTTACGTTCTGGAACAGACTACGGTACCTGATCCGAACAAAGAGGCCCGTAGCTTAGTAAGTTTTAAAAATATACTATGTAAAACTTTATTGTAATACTATTTCATCGCTAAAAAGCATAATGATTGATGCTTAACAGTGCGCTGTTACAAAATATATATTATACAAATAGCTGTTGCATGTTGGCTGTTTTGGTTATAATCATAATTTCCCAACATACCATAATACAGTATCTAACTTATAAATACCGATACATACATAAACTGTCGCATATGTAACGGCAGTTAAAAGTTCTTTTCAAGATTTCCATTGTCATGAATTGTAGTATTTCACCTGTTACAAAACAGTTTCTAATTGCATATATATTTGTAATAAATAAAATAAACAACCGAGCAAATATCAGCTAAACTTAATTCTGATGATATGGACCAAGTTTATAAAAACACAACGTTCAAACTTCAAAATTAAAACTTCGTAAACTTAAAGAACTTCTGAAATTACGAATGTAAGTCTCTCCAGCTTTTACGAGCATACATTTAGATAATGAATGCATAAATCAAGTTTGCAATAAAGTTTAAATTTATCAACTTTCTGTGTTTAAAACTTTCCAAAAATTAATTTAAATTATCATTCCTAAAAATAATAAATATATTTAGTTATAAATAATATAAATCTTTCTATAAACTTGGGTAGGAAATTAAACTTCCTCCTTCAAAATTAATTTTTAACTGTTTTTAAAAACGGTAAATACCATATTTTTAAAGCTCATTGGTGCCGACTTTCATATCGAGAAATGTATAAAGTAAAAGAATATATTTCGGACTATGGAAAGTGCTATAAATGACTATATATAATTCATAGTCTAAACTGCTATGAAACTTAAAAACGGGAAAAGTATAACATTAAAGTTAAAAAAACACAAGATTTATTATTTCAATTTCTTCAATGCAATAAAATGTTTTTGGAAAATATGTTACTGGCCAAAATGGACGCGCATTTATCGGCTTCTTTAATAAGGTACAGTTACTGTACCGTAATTAGAGATAGAGTACCATATGTAAAGAAGAGCATAGGTGAATTTCAATTCTTCTAAATAAAAAATAGACACCTACTTAGCCTCCATCATGCAAATTATAAGGAAAACTCCATCAAGCTAAAATATTTTATTCCCAATGTTTAGATAGGAGGATAATTCCAATCTAAAATAAGTCAATTCGTATGTCAATAAAGTCAATCTCAGTTATTGAATAATTATTTCAATTTAGATTAGGCCTTGCAACAATTCTTACGTGCTTAGAATTTCTTTATAAATACGAGATGTATTTTCAATCGGAATCAAATCTCTCGATTAAACTATATTTATTCAAATACATATGGGCTAAATAAAACTTTCAATAAATATACCGATGACCTATGACCTCCTCTGCAATAAACCGATGGAGAAAATCTAACTCTCGAAGGACACAACTCAGAAATTCAATTAATGAATCCTAGTTCCCTTTCGTGAATAAACAACACCATTAAAGATCGCAAAATTTATCTGGAAATAAATTCAGCCTCGAATAATTGGATCCCAAAGTTCAAAGTCTTCAATTAATCATCTGATTGATCAACAAAATTAGTTTTCTATAGGCGTATTATTGTATAAAGGCGTGAGGGAAAACTGACTAAGCATATATATAACATTCTGAGAGAGAAAATATTATTAGATATAGAATATTGATGTTAGAGAATATATTTTATCTAGTATAATCTATTTTTACATGTGTATTTTTATATACAGTATCCGATCTATTTACATAAGATTTTGGTATAAAAGGAATTAATATTTAATCTCAAATGTGAATCTAGGACAATAACCCCATAGGATAATAATCACCTATAAGAATGTCAACAACCGAAGCTAGTGGTTCCCAAACTTTTTTTTTCGCATCGTATTTTAGATAAAAGAAAAATATTTTACTGTACTTTATGCATAAAGTATTAAAAAATGGTATTTATATATGTTTTAGCCTATAGTATATATAATTAATTTAAATTGCAAACAATTATTAATTAAACTTATTTAATAAATCAAGCAACGTTTTTTATTTTTTTATTCAGGAATATCTATTCTCCATCTATCTACGAGACACAAGAAATGTAATATTTAAAAAATTGAGGCTATTATTATATAATAATCGGAAGTTGAATGTTCAAGGTCGACAAAATTGTGCCAGATTATAAGGCTAACATTTTTTTTATTTAGAAAAGATGAATATAAAAAGTGTTCTCGAATTTTAGAAAAATTCAGAACTACTCGTGATCCTATAAAATTTCACAAGATCGTATATAGAATTATTCTTGGAAATTATATGAAAAACATATTACAATAAAGTTTAAAACCTCAACTTTACGAATATAGAGTTTGTTTCTATAATGTCGGTATACAAATTAGGATTATCACAACAAATCCAACAAAATTTTCATTAATTTCACCGTAGAGTGAACTAATTTTCGTTAATAATTAATAAACAACAAATATATTCAGAAAGAAGTGCTAAGACAAAATGGGCTGAAGGTGAAATCCTTTATATATCCTTTGATGGGCGTTATTATCAGATGTATAGCCTCGAATTAAAGTAAATAAATCAATCTACTATTAAATTCATATATCTGCTATTAATTTTTAATATCGAATTATAAAATAACTTAATATTAACTATACAAGAATCAAAATTTAAAAATAATCACAGAAAGAAGACGTCTTCAAACATTCCACCATAGGAATTTCAATCTTAACTCATTAATAATCTTTTGTCAGCAACCAGATTTATGGGAGTAATTTTCAATTTTTGTTTTTGATGTTAATAATAAAAATAGATTTTTTTTCACCTCACTTCCAAATGTTCAAAAGAATCAGATCACGTTCAACACGTAATAAATATAAAGACTGACCCAAATATAATAAGGATTTTATTGTTATTTAAGATACAACAATAAATTCGATAACAATATAATAATACTTTAATATAGATCAATAAAAGAGAGTTTAATGTTATTTATTTTCTGTAGAAAAATTACATTTTAAACTTAAATATAATTATATTTAAATAGACACTTTTGTCTCATTAATTCTGGTCTAAGAAAACACTTTTCCTGTATTCAATTTGCGATAATGGGAATAGAGCAAGTATTTTCTTTGCAATTTTATACTCCAATCTGTTCTTACGAGGTCTCTAGTACGTACTTGAAGCTAAATTAATATGCTTTACAGAGAAGTCAAATGCAAAGTCAGAATAATACAATTAGACAACACATAATCCTATAAATAATAGATACATTAGCAGAACTTTTTACTTTATTTGTTAATACGCTATGTAATCTTTTCTGGGAAATTATAAAATATTTGTAGAATTTGAAAACTAACAGAGTAGCTTCCCTTCGGTAGGCAATAATCGACATTCGACATATATACATTTCTGATAGCTCCTGCGAACAGCTTTTGTAAAACCTCGGCCCCGCAAGTCCCTACACATTTTTGTTATACCCATGTCCATATCATGTAACAAAATTTCAGGACACGGGAGTCTACGGCAGTTATTTCGTTGCCTATTTCCATCACTATATATCAAACTCTATATTTAAAGTCATAGGGTCACCCCTACGGTATAGATTTTTGATGCATAAGAGATGCTTTCAATCGGACATATCGTGCATATTCCTATTTAATGCATGTGTATACTACGGGAGAAAATGGATCACTATTTAACTAAAATTAACTATGGTCAGAGGTACGTGCGGTACCGTATCATCTTTGCTATGAAATTATGATACAAGAAAAAATGACTTAAAATACCTTATTTATTTTCGAGGTCAAATTATTATTCATTTTGCAAAATAAGGTCACAACAGCAATATATGAAATTTCAGAAAACAAAAATGAATAAATTTTCATATAAAAATGTCAGGTCACGGAAAATCTAAACTTTATATTCAAAATATATTTCTAACACATTATGCAAATGATTATTTATGAAACTTTTGCAAACGATGTACGTTACTTAATCATCCGAAATTGGGTTTCTAGCTATAAAAATCTGTTTTATAGAACACATATGCACTTAAAATAACACTATCTAATTTGTATTTCACAAATACAGCCTTTGGTTTCTTTATTTACAAGCGTCTCTGCTTCTTACGTGAAGATCCAATTTCAAATTCATTTCTTCAAAAACTCGATTGGTGATTCGGTGCAATCCAATTTTTTTAGAATTTACTGAAAAACTTGACGAAGCGTATTTTCCTGTACTCTATATAACCTATCTGTATCTGGATTAAATTATATTACTAAAATGATCCTTATTTCTGGATAAATCCATTTTTTTAATAAAGTTCGAATTTATGGATTTACAATTCACAAATTAGCCTTAAAATTATATACGGACGGCTCAAAATATAATTCAACTTCGACACCTGATCGTCATCGACGATGAATCCCGAGATTAACTACGTTCTCTCGTAGTTAGTGTCATCCTTTCTGACGGCCTCTCATCGATGATAATAATAATTATCTCTCTGAATGCCACTAACTTTTAAGACAGATTATATTTTCTTTCTAGTCATTAATTATAGAATATAATTGTGTTACTTCAAC